>KE505103.1:48376-67666 GCA_000441515.1 Elaeis oleifera
ATTTATAATTATTTTTATTTAAATTTATATAATAAAATATTAATATTTTTTGATAAATTATGATATTCTATATCCATATTATGACATCTTACGTTCAGAATGTCATAATTTTTATTCACAGAATATCATAATATAATGCATGATATCATAATAGACATAAAATATCATAATTTTTTTCAAGAAAGAAATATTTTCGATATTCAAAATTTTCAAACGAAAAAAATGATCTGCTGATATTAAATACACATCGGAGAAAAATAGTTGGATAAAAATATCTTTTCCATATTATGAAATTTTAGATCATATTATGACATTTTGAACTATAATACGCCACATAATGTTATAATTTTTTTTTGAATAAAAATATTTTCATCATACAAAATATTTAATAAAAAAATTAACCTATAGGCATTAAATGCATATCGGAAAGCAGTGACTATGTGAACCAACAGGATAAAATAGTGCGCTCCACGTCGAATTTTCTATATCGCCCGTGGTGCAGAAAAAATTTCTCATAACTGAAAAAGATAAACGAAAGTAGAATGGCATCCATATAGATGACAATCAGATCGGATCGGATTATAAATAAATTAGATCAAATATGGATCAAATAAAAAATATTTAAATTTAAATTTAATTTATTTATTAAACTGAATCTGAACTATTTAATAAATAGATTACTTGATCCATGTCTTTAACCCGCTTATAATCCACCAAAGAAAAAAAAATTTACAACCTGTTTAATATCCCATTTTTTAAATAAAAAAAAAAAAATACTGCTCACCTGATTCACCTCCCCATCTCCGTTCTCTCCGGCTCTGCCTCCGTCTGCCGCGCTCTCCACCACCTCCGTCCGCACTCACCTGATCACCTCTCGCCACGCTCTCCGCCGGCTCTAGCTCCGCTCGATCGGCCATCGTCGCCAAATAAATAAAATGGAATCAAAACCAGAGCAAGAAAACTGAAGCAAACAGCAACGAGAAAAAAACATAGAGGTCGATCGGGATCACAGGGATCAAGGGACGAGAAGGAGGAGGAGGAATTTTGTTTTGGACCTGAAATCGGGGGACGGAGGCGAGCTTGTCCTGGCATGAGGAGGGTTAGGGCTAGAGGCTCCGGGGGAAGAGAGGGCCAGCACTCCCGCTTGTACCTCCTATTAACCATGCCCTATCTCGGCTTTTTCTAATTGGCTTTTTAGTATTAGACAATAAGCCGAATCATGACCGTTCCATGAGCACCGCATTGAAGTCTAACATCAATAGAACAAAACATGGAATCGAGTTAGTGTTAAGTATATGCTCTAATGAAAAAAGAAAAAAGATAGTATATGCTCTAATGAGAAAAAGGAGAAAGAAGATGAACAGGTTTCTTTTGCGTTGAAGGAGATATTGCGTTGGTGTAACTGCATACTTGCCTGTGTTAACTGTGTTCCGTAGGACATCTTCCCCCGTGTCAATTTGTAGCCGTTCACTCATGCATCGATGGCTCCAAGCAGTGACACGGAGAGAAAAGGGACGGGTGGATATGTTCACCTGGCTGCGCCATGCCCATGAATTTGATGGTTCCTGCTGATACGCCTATTCGTCCATTCAAGCTTCTATATATCATAACAATAGAAAAGTCCTTCACTATCAGCTTAGTTCCAAGATACACCTTGCAAAGTACCGCTTCTAGCATAAGGGTATGGTACGCGTATGTGGATGGTCAAGGGACCCATAACGTATAAAAGATACGCCAGCCACATATGCATACAAGGTTATTATTTATTAACTATTCAAAATAAATGAAATATATTAAATACAATTATACCAATAATAATGGTAGTAATATCTTATATATATATATATATATATATAATAAAAGCAATATCACTAAAGATTACAACTAACAATCACTGCTTACCATATATTATCTAATACTAGTAGCAACGGACGTCAAACATTATTAATACATATATCACTCGCAAATGAAAGCCGGATCAAACTTAATCATTAGCTTATTAAACTCGATTTATTCATAGAGCCACTAAATTCATTAACGTTATACGTATAGGCTACATCTGCAGAGCCCTAGAATGTTTAGCGCAATTACACAATGCTAAGCAGCCTGGATATGCCCTTGCTCCATGCTAAGTGGATTGCCTTTCTCAGTACACGATATGTAGTACGACCGTATATCATAGCTGCATATAGAAATTTGGTGCAGTCAAAGGGTCACATGCACCGTATTTTAGAGACTCTGCATTACCTGGTATATTGCTGCAAAACTACCAAATTTGAAGTATCTTCGGACTATCCTTTCTCAAATTACAGGTCGTTTCAGATTGCTTCTAATTTCCAAGGCTATAGAAAGAGAGGCCAAATTTTGAAGACCATGCATAACATGAAGTTCAGGAATGTCAAATCTGATGATAGAAGAGGAGCCAAGATTCCAATCACGTCCAAGAATGCCAGATGCTTGATTCTGGCCCAATCTTCAGCAACCCATGCACAGTGGGGACGAGGGGTCATATGAACGGATGGCAATAATCGGGTTTGAGTCGGGCAGGCCATTATCTATATTTGCCTCAAGGCAGATAAAATTAGACTGGATAGGGTGGATGGATTAGGTCCAGTAAGCCTACATTTTTTTTTTTGGTATATAAATCAAATCAATAAAAAGGTATATAAAATAAATCTTAGTGCTTCACATAACATTGAACAAAATAATAGTCTAAAGACATAGGACATCACAAACTAAAATTTTCAACAGTAATGGAAACATAATAAATAACAATATTGTTCCTTCGGAAAAAAATCAAATGTTCCTTCAAAAGTAATCGACTAAAAATACGAACTAAGAATCATGGCATCTTACTTGTCACATGCTCAAATGTTCTGATGTGCTGAGCTACTAAAGCAAAAGGTGGATAGGGCAAAGGGTCGGGTTCAGGACAGGTTTACCTTGACATGCACCTGCCCTGGATCCCCTGTGGGCCATGTATTGGGCTCAAATCAAGAGCCTGTGAACCGGACCGATATGCAACCAACCAAGAGCTTATGTGGGTGGATTTGGCGGGCAAGAATATCATCCAGGAGTCTCTGTCGTAAGCAGCAGCAGCAGCAGCAGAAGAGCAAGATTTATGATTAAATCACCGACACGAGCCAACAGGGTGATGACAGCAGTGAATGTGCTGCATCTTGCCGCATTATTTCTTGTCAACTAAAAATCCACGGTCCTGTGCGGTGCATATGCTATATATGGACCAAAATCATATTCTTTTTGTTTTTGATGGATGCTAACGGTGTTGGCAACAATATCCACAGGTACTATTGACATATCGATCTCTACAGTGATGCATTCTTATCCTCCACATGCAGCTCTCTGACTCTGCTACTGCTTGTACTCATTCGGAACTAAATTGCATCCCCCTGCATGCGTTATAGATGGTAACCATTGGAATAATTTGTCAGTAAACTTTGGCTCCAAATCCCACCCTTCAACATCAACATATTGGAATTAGGTGGTTATACAATCACTTCTCATAAATAATGTGAGCTTGGTGCACCATCCCGATCATTAGGTGATAGGATGCCCAGACATGTTACCCGCTGATTATCAATAAACATTTAACTACATAGGATGATTTTCAGCCAAAGATTTTACTGGAACTTCAGCAACTGATTGCAATATTCCAGGATCTAATTTGCTTACATGTCCTCGTAGTCCAAGCTCAAATCTAAACAGAACTTTATCAAAAGATTCACATGTACAGGTACTTTGACCATTTTGGTACAAGGGATGTTCTGACAATTGAATTTCTGGCCGTGGAGACTGATAAGAAACACAAAGTTGCAAGTTGATTTATGTACAAGAAGTACAAAATAGGTAAAGAATCTCTACATAAAACAGCACCTCATCCTCTGCAAATTTACGTGCACGATTTTCTCAATTGAGCAGCCATATTAGTTCCTGCAAAACTGACTGCCTCGTACCAAATTGGGCAAGTTAACCATTATAGGTAGCTGGTCAACAGTTTTTGTCGGATTAAGTCATGCTTGTGCCGTAGTACTGGCTACACTTACTAAGAATTGTCCTAAAATCTGTACAGCTGCTAAAGTTTGTGCTGGAGATCTCTAACTTTTATCAGTGCGTCTCTCAATTCCCTGCATATTTGGATGGTGTTTAAATGAGATTAATACAGTCATCTAGTTAATTAATGAAATATATGTCGACACCGCATATCACTAGACCATACCCTTGGATAAGAAAGAATTAACTTTTCTCACTCTACAGGCATTACAAGTTTGAATGCTTTAGAATAGGCAAATCTGAGCTGATATTGCCATTGGGAACAAGAGATGCACCTTATCCACATCGAAGAGAAGAACTAATAATTAGAAATTCCGCAGTCCCTGACAAACAATGATCCACTGCAATCTACTATTTGAATGCCTTGCAGCCAACAAGCATATGAACCCAGATCTCCATTTGTAGCGAATCACCAATCTGTCAGACCACAAATCATTATACTGGTTAAGATTACGACTTCAGTAAAGAAGATATAATTGCATAACAAAGGAAATGCTAGAATGGATAACTGGAAAAAGCAAATACAGAAAACATGGTAGTAAAGTATCAAGCAAGATCAGTTACAATTATTGATATGTATAAGGGCCAGAGTCGGAAACAAATAGAGTTAACATACCCAAAAGGTCCTAGGATCCTCAGCCATTGAACATGGCAACATCCAAAAATCTCAGCACAGGGACACAGCCCATATATGCATCATATTATATCTTACATATGTAGGGTGTGTCTATGTATATAGTGTGCTTGCTTCTTTTGATGCTTAATCCAGAAAAAAGAGAAATATTTAGAATCGTAGATGCTATTTAACAATAAATTAATGGAATAGCCATGAGGTTGCAGGTTTCCTCCTTTATTTTGTAGAATCATTTGAGATGTGTTGAGCTACTTAAAATGATAATTAACCATAATATCTTTATATTCAAAATATAATAACATTTCACTTGAAATGTTCATATAATTACAATAATATTGTATTAAAAATATAATGATATATTGCTTAACATGTCCATATAATTTTGATAACTTTATATCAGAAATATAAGGACATTTTGCTTGAAATGTCCAGTATTTAAAACAAGGAGTCCCCAACATGACCCTTTTTAAGTGCTGAGTTTCAAGAAACGTTGTTCTAACATCAACAAGAGACTTCAATGTGGAAGGTTTGGCACTTCTAGACTACTAAAAAGTGGAGTGTCCAGGTAACATAGACGAAAGCACCATGCCTTGGTGTACAATCTCCAATTAAGGCTGGGGTATTAGACTGAAACACGTTTATCCAACACAAGCCAGATCTACCTAAACTGACTAACAGGATACACAAGTCAAAGTGTAAAACTAGCAAAACTTACCTATTGACAAGTTGTTTCAAATTTGTTATAGAGCTAATTGGCCAATTTAGTCAGAATCCTATATAACTTGAATCTATTAATATCTAAACATATGTTATACAAGTAAAGCTAGAATGACTTCTAAAGATTTGGCTCCAAATACTTCCTAATGAAAATCAATGATATACCTCTAAGAATAAAAATCCAAACTATTGATCATGATTTAGATCTAAATTGGCTAGAAACTAAAATTCTTGCACTTATAAGGTCCTTTATGCGAGCATCCAATAGACTCAAAATATGCAATTTTTCAATATAATATTATGTTTCAATTTGATTTGTGGTCTAGAATATCCAAATCAACAAAATTTTAACTTGTAAATGTTTCAAAAAATATGTTGACCAAGATCAACAAGTCAATGGTATATCTTTGCTCACTAGCTACATTGCCACCATTCATTTTGTGCACTCTCGATACAAAGGTAAAAGACTTGCAAAAAAAAAGAGAATAATTTCTAAGCAATTTAGAAAAATTGCAGATCAACATGTGGATTCCAAAAGCTTAAGAAGTATTCTAGCTTAATTCTATGTCACATTATTTATATTATCTTTCTTTTAGATGATTACATAGAAAATACCTAACCCTAGCCAAAATATTGATCTCCACTGTTAGGGGTGATAGTGGATCGGATAATATCAATTCGGACCCATTTTCATATCCGAATCTATCCAAATATAGATAGAAATTTGAGCATCCAACTAATATCCAGATTCATATCCATATCTATTAAAGAAAATGGATATGGATATAGATAGACAACAATCCAATCCGTATCCGAACATCCAATTCTATTTATAACCCTATTTAGTTTTATATAGCATGCATGATTTTAAGAAAATAAATAACCACATTAACATGCTATTAACTTGATATCATCCACTTAATAATATCTTTGATTCTATGGATATGAAGTTTAATTATTTGACTTATATCCATACTTCTAGTATCTAATTTCTATCCACATCCATTTAAATAAATATGAATATAGCTTTTTGCATCCGACTCACATTCGTATATGTAAAGTATCTCTATCCATACTTTGTCAACTAGTTAGGTTTGAGTTAGCCCAGTTGATTATATAGTGGTTCAGGTCATCTGGTTTAGGTCATGTTGGCCTTGATACTAGAAGATGAGTAAAGGTTAGCATGACTCACACCTAATTTAATTGATGCACTTCCAGACCTATTTCAACTATGTCATTCTTCCTAACAAGCAAATTCAATGAAATAAGACACCACTGGGACTAATTCAAGTATGTGCATGCATATGTTGGTCTTTGTCATGCTCTTTCTGCAATACATGGTTCTGTCAAAGTCCGCAGGATGTCTGTATCAATGTTTAAAAGGTTTCTGTAGATTGTAAGCAGCTAGGAGACCACATAATACTCAAGCAAAAGAGCTTACAGATGGACCTAAATGACATGTTTTAATAGATAGAAAAATATTGTAAGATCATATAGTAACTAGAATGCCATAAATAATCAAAAGGTCAAGAAAGTAAGGAACATCAGTGAAACAATTGTAGATCTATTTGATAACATATTTTAGTGTATTATCATCTATCATCTAAAGAACATGCATAACAATTCAAATTAATTTAACAAGCAACTCAGCAAAATGATAAACACCTAACCAAAACTAAACAAAACCATAGCTATATATGTGTTGGGACACCAACAAGAAAGGCCTATGATGGTTGTAAACCTGACCATCCCAGCAACTAACACCTTAACTCGACCTGATTATTGTCTGATTTGATAGTCCAAATTCAGCTAGCTTGGCAGCTTAGGCACCTATTAAGAAGTCATTCACATGTGGAGGATGCCTAGGACCCAAGGAACTTGAATGCTAAGGGAGCTGCATGAGTTGCCTTTTAAAGTATTATATTTCAGAAAACATAGAAGCATTCAGCTTATAATTATTATAAGAGGATTGGCTTTTCAGATAGTTATATGTAAAACATTTAATAAATGCAAGTGGGAATGGGCAACTCGCTTGTATGGCTTTCATAGTAAATATATGCTTGACTTTCAGTTTTTCACCTAGTTGAATGTTCACTAAGAGTTGTTGGCTCTGTAGTATATATGGCTATAACGGTTTGTTCTGCTTGGATGTTAACATCTATTTTTAGCTTGTAGTTTATCTTGGAGCCAAACCATGGATGACCAGTGTAGAAAGCTAAGCAGATTAAGACGACTAGAGAGGTCTTTAATGGAGCTGTAATGCTTAATTAAAAAAACTATTTTCAAGGTTTTATTTTTTGGCTAGAACAGATAAGTTGACCAAGCTAGAATTGACCATCAGTTTCAGGTTTTAGCTAGTTTTAGTAATGTTACATAGACACTCCATTTTAAGGTTGTGGAAGTGTCAGCGCTATGGGACACTTGGACATGGTAGGACATGACATTATCCAGCTAACATCCACTTTGAAGTGTCATGCTGTGAACATTTGGCACAATGGAAGCTTATGTTTGGATGGTATCAACTAGTTTGCCTCAAACATTAGTTGATACCATCCACCAGGCACCTGTGTAAACTTTCATGGTGACACTAGTTTCCTTTAGTTTGGATGGTATTAACTATTAGACCCAAATTGATAATAGAGGGTAAACTAAGTGATCACTTGGTTAGTGTCACTGGGGATCATTTTTTGATTTCCTCATTATTTCAAGTATATTTGGGTCTGCAATGTCAATTCTAGGTTGTTTCTTTAACCTTTTTGAGTTAAAGAAGGGGTTGTGACTTGTATGGTAACATACCTTAAGTAATTTTTAAAGCTTTCTAAGGCTAAACATTATCTACCATGTATTATTTGCAAATACAACCAAACAGGTAGATGTTTATCTACCTAAATATTAGACATATAGCAAAGAAATCTTTTTCAAAATTTCTTTGAGATTACTTTAATGTATTTCATCAGCAAAGAAATAAAACAAGAAAGTTAAGAAAACAATGATATTTAAAATGTATTAATTTTATTCAAAAGTGTAAGTATGAGAAAAAACTGAATTTCCTTATTCTTGTACTGGAAATGATGAATTACCAAGGGGTACCATTGATTCATGTAGACTAAACCTTAGCCTTCAAGAAGAATTCTCAAAGTATTAAACATAGACCCAAGGTATGCTGTACCGTACCGAACAAGGCAGTCTAGGTATCAACACCAAAAAGGGGTACTATACCATATTGGGACCGAAACCAGTACATCATACGGAGAGCATACCGACACTAAGTATATTGAACTGGTCGTTATACTAGAAGTATCGACACAGTAACAGGGTGGCATTGGTATGGTGTTTAGTACCGAGATAGCATACTTTGCATAAAACTTTTTGCAATTCCTAATAGCACTGGATGCAGTTGGGCTTTTAATTCCAACAAAATATGAGAGGTTACCACTCCCTCCCAAACAACTACAAGGAGCAAAGTTTGCCATACCGATTGATACCGTACCCAAAAAAAAAAAGAATGGCTATAAGATCTCATATCGTATCCAAGGTTTTAAATCCCGTGGGACAAAATGCCCTAATTTTTCCATAGAACAAGACGTCCTGCTGTCCCATTCCGTCATCACAGCGGTCCCAGTCATGTATTTCAATAGATATCCTCCATCTTTCTTCCTTATTTCTTTTCTTTCTTTCTTTTTTTTCTTTTTTCTTTCTTCCTTCTTTTCTTTCTTTTTCTCTACTTTCCTTTCTTGTCTTTTCTTTTTCTTCTTCCTTCCTTTTTTTTTCATTTTTCTTCTTCTTTCCTTTCATTTTTTCTTTTCTTTATCTTTCCTTCAATTCCTTCTTTCCTCTTTCTTCTTCTCTCCAAGCAAGGATGGATTTCGAAGTTCTGAGCTCGTTCTGATCCCATTTTCTCATAAGAATGGGACAGGACGACCAAGATGCCCCCCATTCCGTCAGGACGTAAAACCTTGATTGTACCAACATTTCGTATATCTTGCTGTCTTGTAGCGTACAACATACCAACAATATAATTGGATGGTACTGGTACGTGGTCCAATCTCGAGAGGGCGAACCTTAAGGGGACTTTGGAATTTTTGAGGAAAGAGAAGCAGTTCCAAAGGAGTATATTTTGAGCCACCTCCTTTCCTGGAGCAGATTTACAAGATTATGAGTTTTGGTATGTGGATCTGAGCTTGAATCTTATAATTAATTGGATGACATATAGCTGAAATTGATCAATCTCAGCAAAACTAAGCCAAAGCTAATTGCCGAAACTTAACATTCATAATGAGTTTCAGCCAATTTAAGCTGAAACGAACTGATCTAAGCCAAATTTCTTATCATTTTGGGGCCATTAGATCATTGTTCATATTGATTGGTTAATTCGTGTCAATTTGGTCATGTGTTTCTTTTCTTCCTTTTCAAAGTTAAAAGAAGACAAAATGAGAAATTCAACATCAACGGTTTTTCCTAGAAATAAAACATAAACTTTAGGAATTTCAATGATTGAAGCTCTTTGATAGTGGCTTGCTTGTTTTTTTCACTATTTTACCATTTATGATGGAAACTTGGACCAAAACTATTGAGATTTATGAAATCAAAATTCAATCGGCTCAACTAAGACCAAATGGAACGTCAATTAGGGATGTGACTTGATCAAAGATAAAATGATGAATGCCCATATCCTAACCATTATCAAGAGCACCATTCTCACAACTTGATCCAACCACCGACATGTGAATCTGCCAAGCCATTGCAATTCACAAATAATAGGCTAAGCCATAATGTTATCTGGATTTAATAGGTTCCATAATGTTATCTAGATTTAATAGGTTCCATAATGTTATCTGGATTTAATAGGATTTAATGAATTCTATATAAATTTATGCCACCTTTTCATTATACCTTTCAAATGTGCTATGGCATCTTTCTAAATTAAGAATTACAAGCATTATTTTGCTTACAATTTATGGCATGGGGTTTAGCTTTCATCGATTGAAATGCATGCTATTAAAAGGCAAAAATCTTGATCATGAACATCTATGGATTTTAAACATTCTTAAGTTATAAGGAGGTAAATTGCTATCATAGATCAGGCTAGAGTTATTTAAAGTTCTAAACATTTATCAGATGACCAAAAGACAGCTAAACTTATGAAGGATAGAGAGACATCAAAAACTTTCCAAAGGATGCAAGCACTATAATTAGTCTCTTGATAAAATGTGAAAAATAGTGGATCACACGAGTAACAGGCTTACAAGTCCAATGTGCAAGTCCTTTATTGTCTTTTGTTGTGAGACAATTTCAAATCCTTCCCATTTTTTAGAAAAAAGCAAAGATGATATCCTCCATGCTAAGAGTAAGATTCAAGCTTTTCGTTTTTTTTTTTTCCCTGAATAGTGGTGGAAGTGCCACCTTCTTGAGGCAAACTCAGGACCTCTCCTAGCATAAGCACTGAGGACAGCGGGTGCCAACTTCAATTTTCAATGCAGAAAGAAGCAACAAACATCCTTATAAAATAAAAGCTGTCAAAATTTCCCAATTTATCAATTCCTATCATGTAAAACTTCATAAAAAAGGGATCCTAACATAGCTGGACTTTGGGTATTCAAGGTAGAAACATTTATTTGGAATCTCCATGATTCTATTGAAAGAGTCCCATGCCCATAAAATGGAAAATCATAGTAATTCATAAAATACCAAACAAATCTTAACAATTTCATAGGAAGACATATTACATCTAGCACATGCTAGTCTTTTTGAATATCTAAAATCTTTGATAGTAGCCATGTGTACCCGCATATGCACTCCAACTAGTAGAAACAAATATTTATAGAAGAACTGATGCTTCAAGCTGCTTGTTCTTAAATTCTAGAATCTATACATATATGTTTTTCATGTTTCAAAGGTGGAATTTACTTGCTCCTATGACTTGCTTATTTAAGCTTAATAGTAGGAGTTTCTTTAAATTTTATTTTTAGGACCCACATTTAGTTTCTAGCATTAACTAGTCATTTTGTTAGATTATTTGTTCACTTCCGATAAATCTGTCAGCCATGTTGTTAAAGGCATGCCTACAATGCAAGATGCAACAAGGGATCAATGCAACACCTTGCTTAGCAACTGCAAGTTGCCTTCAAGTAGGTGACCTAAAAGTACACAAAGCACTAACCGATCGAACTATACAGCTCAGCATGGGGAGTATAGTATAGTACCAGTAGGGTACTAGAACATGGTATCAAGGTACAGCATACCATATAGAATGTAGTAGTACAGACCATACCATGGTACAGAGGATGTATTGACACTCAATAGTCAAACTGGCCCCATACCGGGCGTGCCGACACAATGATAGGGTAGCACTAGTCTAGGCCCGGTATCAAGATGACATACCTTGCTTGGTACAACTCCCAAACTGAGTGTTTTTGCAGAGGTATGTATGGTACAGATACTCGGTATCTAGTATACTGATTGGACATTGGTATGGGTTTGGTACCAAGACTATAAACCTTGGCACCAACCTTGTTGAAGATATGAGGCTCTCAAAACATGTGCCTTCAAGAGATGCATGATTGGTAAGCAATCTAATGCCAATTAGCTTGTTACATTCCAATTTCACTTCCCAATGCATCTTTCATACCATGTTGTTGAAGGTATACCTAAGGTGTAATACGCAGCAAAGCACCAGGTCAACACATTAGTCAAAGAGGCACGTTCAAGTAGGCATCTAAGAGATTCCCAAGCCACAAATCTTGCCGAAGTCATAAGGCTCTCAAATGATGTGTCTTCAAGAGCTGCACCGTTGGTTAGGAATCTGCTGATACAGGGGCCTTTGGATGTTGAGAGGCCAACAAGTTCTTGTCTAAAACAAGAGGCTCTTTAGCCTGGAGAAGAAAAGAAGCAGTAGAAGGAAAGGAGAACAAGAGAGCAACACTTACTTGGAGTTTAGTTATGCCTTATTTTATCTATCGCATCAGGTTGTCTACAACCAATTGGTAACATGTTTGGAACAAGACAACATATATGGGACAACTAAAGTGAATGATAACATGGTAGGTGTAGTTTGTTAGATCATGGGAGCACCAAATACTAGGATTCAATGGTATAACTTAAAATGAGAATTTTGAACAATTACAAGTTCTTATTAGTGGAGGATACTTAATCTACTCAGCTGGCCCTCTCCTAAACCCTCTCAAAGTGGCAAATCATCCCTCTTCTTTCTCCCCTCACTTTCTAACAATAGAAGCTCATCTCTACCCTTCTTTATCCATTTGAGTGCTGGGATGATTATTTTCCCCCTCCTTTGTAACTGACAGTGAATGTTACATGGACATGTGACATAGGTGTCAAATGTCAAAGTTTCCAAAAGAATTTGACATGGAAATCTTGTAAAACTTGGACACAAGGACATGTCTCTATCTATTTTATATATGTATTTTATATATGTATGTGCAAATATATTTAAATATAAACATATAATGAATAATGGGATAGACCTATGATTCTTCATAACATTTGATAAAAGGGTTGCCAATTCTCATGCTAGAGTTCATAATCTTTCATATAGAAGCATAAAAAGCCAACACACAATAATGAAGGCATCAGAATTTAATGGTGTCTGTCAAGGACTGTCATGATATGTCCTGAGGCCCCAAGTGCTCAACATGTCAAAACACCCAAAAAATTTAGTGTCAAGGTAAAAATAGACTTTCTTTCTTCTGGTTCCTTACACCACCCATGCCTATCTTTTCCAATAGTGGGGTTTCTAACTGATCCATGAACCTAAAACTATTTAAATGGGTACAAAGCTGATGGAGCAGATTTTTGCTACCATCTAGGCACAAGGTCTGCCAAACTAGCCAATTCCAGGTGTACCAAAGTGGATTGGTTTGCTATCAGTACGGTTCAACTGCTTTGATTCAGGTGATAAGAGATGGCCCTTCAAAGCCCTAATATTCCCTCAGCCTTTGTAAGAACTCCCCTTTTTGAAGCTTCACATTTGCAGCCCGCCATCCCTGTCGAGTCGATGAAGACAACATGGGATGACGACCTTCATTACAAGTGAGTCTCTCTCCCCTCTTCTCTCTCAATCCCATCACCAGATCTATAGCTCTTGAAGCTCCCCATCGATGGCTCAAAGATCCTCAGCCTCTCCACCCTGTCTCTTCCCCTCTCTCTTAGTCTTGTGGCAAGATCTGAAGCTTTCAACGCTCCCCATCAATGGCTTGAACCTCCTTGGCCTCTCCCTCTCCCTCCCTCTTCTTCTTCCTCTCCCCCTCTGTCTCCTCCCTCTCTCTCACTTCTCCCTTCCTTCTTCCACCCTTCATCTCCTTGTTTCAGCCTGGAATGGCACGGTACAAGTTTGTACCAGACCAACCTACTCGCCGGCTAGTATGAGCCCTAGTACCGGTTTGGTGAACCCTGTCTAAACATTTTCTTCTTCCCCTAGGTGAGTTTCTTTCTTACATGCTTCTGGATCCAAACTATGAGATGTCCTGTTGTCTGGTTCTTTCTCAATAGGTAGTGTCGATGAAAGCATTATCTCAAATGGCAGATTCTTCGTACCAATTAATCACTTTGCATTGTTTTATTCTCCCTTCCTCTTCTATCCCTTAACCAACCACACCTATTTGATTGTTCCTTTCCTTCATCCACATTTGAGGCATTGCCATTCTTCCAGAAATTTCTGAAAGTCAATGTTCCCATGGCCTAGATTGCTTGATTATGATTCTTTTACTCTAGATGTCCTATCCTTCGTATTTGGCACTGTCCATTTGCTTTAACTTTATATCTCGTGTTTTGTTATCGAACTTCTATCTAATGGATTTCTGATTTGTGGATCTCACCCTTAATGATCCACTTTTTAATCCAAAGTATGTAACTTAGCAAAATTATTAGGTTCATTTAAAAAGGTTGGATAATTAAGTGGGACGCTACTATACCCTTATTGTTTTCATACAATCATTTGTTTGTTTTAAATATCTAAGTTGGGACTTGGGAGGCTTATATAGCTAGAATGATTAAAACATATACATGGAATAATATTTTACCCAATAATACGGTTTCATTATTCAACTTATATCCACATCAATATCCGTATTTGTCAACATCTGATGCATATCCAATATGCTTTTAGCTCTAACTCCATCTTCACATCTAAACCAGGTTTAATGATTTTAATCCTCAATACCTTAGCATTCGCCAAGTTCTTACCACCCATCAAACAACTCCTCTCGCCATAATGACATTAGAAGCAACCTTTGTTCTTTTCAAAGAAATGGTCCAAGATTTAGGTATTAAAATGACTACAAAATGTCATTTTCCTTATATCCTTAGGGTAATTGAGAAGTTCAGATAAGAAACATGTGCACTTAAAGACCCTCATAAGTAATAGCTTTTCATAGTTCCTTATATAATATTCTAAAATATCTTATTTAGCTAAAATATAATTTCTACAATTCCCTACCATTTTATATTTTTTGTTGCTGAATTAGACACTTGGATACATGCCTGAATTCAACTCCAGTGTCTGAGACCATGAAAGACTGCTTTTGACTGAAACTATGGAACAGCCAAATGCACTCTTTGGACAATCAGCATGACCAAATCATGCCATTGTGGATATTATATGCTAGAATAGTGGGAAGAAATTGATAGATATACAACAGCAAAAACAACGATTTCATACATAACTTTCAAGTAATCTAATCCAATCTAGATTGCAGCTAGCAATGTATAGATTCATTATAATCATTCGTCAACTTATAACCATGAAAGTTAGTGCCTTACCAAAAAAATTGTTTAGCTCACTATGCAAAAGAAGCACAAGAAGCTCCATTGAAGATGTCTCAGGAGTGACGGCAAATAATTATAACAGAAACTTGAACATTACTGAGATGGATAATGCGATCAGTCACCATAAAATGCTGTCTTCAATGAGCCATCCATTCTTAGAGTACACAATTACTGTAGAATTTCATTTCTAACTGCTAAATAAAGTCAATGGAAGATAGCATAACTGTTGCTATCTAATTATTACCTGGAATAATCACAGCCTGAAACGAGACAATTCCCCTGCTTGGGTCCATTAACCACCTCATAAATCCCATACTCAAAGGTATCAAGCCCACCGGCAAACAGTCACATACCATGCGATTACATAGATGAAAGCCAATTTTGAAATTATCTTGCAAAATGCTCCTATCAGCATTCATTATTGGAGTCAGAGCCATTATCTAACTTTGTTACCACCTCCGAAGCACAGTGAACAGACCTTAGGCCACCAGCAAGAAAGTACTGACAGGAACTAACTCATCTTTTAGAACATCAATATCATTTGCAGCTTCAGGACAAGCTTGGTCAGGTCCAAATGGAACATCAACAGCAGCCTCACTCGATCTGGTTAAAGTAGGCTGAAGAACATGAATGCCAGCATCTGGTGTCAAAGAACAAAACACATCAGTATATTGAGATTTACCCGGTACCTCAGAACTCTTATTCACACAAGATAAAATGTTTGGTTCACAAGCAGCACCCTTAGTTTCACCAACTCTGACCGACATCTGATGCTGAGCAGAATTTTCACCCAAACCGCAAGGATTTGTTCCAATGGACCAGAGTTTGTTTCATGGAAGTTTTTCAGCATATCCCCACCATTAGAAAAACACACTTAGAAACAGAAGATAAATGCAAGGTTTTGAGGGAGTCATGATTTTCATGATGAGGCTTACCGGTGGCAACATAATGAGACAAATTATGATATCCAATTGTTTTGTCAAGCAACTTGGAATCATCTGGAGCAAAGCTTGCATCAGAAACGTGAACACTATTGTCATTAGTGGGACAGATAGACTTAGTGATTATATCAGAATCATGAGCTACGCTAATCCCACAAGAAGTATGGCTTTCTTTCCATCAGGAATATTCAAAATTCTACTGGCATTCACCATAGCATATGGCTCAGAATCCTCATCATTTGCATAGGTTTCACTTTCAACAGCTGCAAATTCAGTTTTCACCACATGAATTCCAGGCACTGCATCCCCATTAACAGCATGCATTTCAGGCTTTGCAGACATTAGAAGAGATTCCTTTGCCACAGTAACTATGGTTCCATCAAAAACTCCAGACTTAGAGCATCCAGAGCTTTCATCAAAAGCCACCAAGTTTTTTTGGAAATAGGAACAGGATCATCAACACCATTATTGCCATCCAAAATAAGCTCACTAGATTCTTGAAAGTTGCTCACAACTGAAAATGAAGATTTAGATTTGCTTTTCTCCTCAGTTCTGCAGTGATGAGTATGATCCACGCTATGCCTCATGGAGCAGACTGGAATTTGTAGATTATTCCCTGTATATTCTTGCAGCATAGGAGCAACAATTTCTCCAGATGTGAAATGAGCCTCAACATTATGTTGCAACTGATTACCATCTATGTCAGGATCTCTAGGTGCAGTATTCGCTCCAGATTCTTGCAAGAAGCATGGAATACTGTATGGAGACATGCATTTTGCTTCAGTATTTGTAATAAAGCATCATTAATTCATGCAGCTTTGGTACCATAGCAGCATTTACAATCTTGACTTCATGATTATCATCCACCGTAACCTTAGAATGTAAACCAGTGTTTGGTTCAATTGAAAAATTCTCTTGAGATTGAGCTTCAGCCACAGGATCATCTTGATAGAAAGAATCGGGGTGAGTATGCAAGTCTACAAAATCTGTGGTCTCTGAAGATTTGTATTTTGGAGTTTGAACTTCAGATCCATAGGCAACGGAAGACACAGGTGACACTTTAGAAGTAGAGTCTATACAACCACCAAAACTAGGGGAGCTAATTCCTACATCTTTCACTTGATGTTCATAATGGTCATCATTAGAACCAGGGAAGTTGGTCTTAGGAATAGAAAGCACAGGAGATTCATTTGCCCCCTCAAGCATCTGATGATGTTTCATATCAGATTCAACCTTGTCAGTGACATAAGCAGTTCTACGTTGTTCATCTGAATGTTTCTTTACCAACGGCTTCTGTAACAGACCAGTACCAGGGAAAACCAACATATTTGTGGACTTAACTTCTCTCTCTTGTGGAATTTCAAGAGGCTTAAAGCCAAAAACAGTAGTCCAGGTGTCTTTCATTTCAGATATAGCAGGTATTACCAGTTTTTCAACATTGAGAGAGCAGAGAGCCTGAAGATATGATAAATAAAAAATATTTCCACAAGAAAAGAAAATTTAGGAAGAATCAGAGATATAAGCAAACACTATTTGAAGTATAACTAATTTCATAGCAACACATCTCATCTGACGGAGGTGGGGAATATATATAAAAGAAATTACAAATTGACTGTAAGAACTGTAGAAAAAGCCAAAATTATATATGATTTTAAAGCCCCATAATGAAGATCCTTTAAGGCATCCTACATTGTCACAGTACTGCAAGGATAGAATCAGACTTAAGGAAATGCCTGAGATGATAAATTGAAAATAAGATTGTGCAAAAGCACAAATTTTGAAATTCTGCGAGTACATTAGTCTATTAGGATATAGTCATGCATCTGAATTCAACAACTTCATCAAATAACATAAGGAATCAATTACCCATCTTAGGTACGAGTCACTGCATGGATTAGAGACCACCTGGTAACTAAACATACATGCTCTTGCATTTTCTAAAGCCCTGTCAATTCCCTAACAAGATCATCTGTTGAGAATTTATTTTACTTTTCCTACAATTCACACACATGACTCAAAGAAGCAGAACTTAGCAATGCCCTACTCTTTGCAACTTGCAAGCCCCAGTCCAATGCAATAATAATCAGCAGACAGAGGAGATATAAGTAATCGTGACCTTAAGTCTAAACAAATAACAAGCACTGAAAGTTAAGCTTCAGAGGATGGAAAAATATCAACCTTACAAACATTGAGTGCAAAGTGAGTGTCATACTTAATGTAACAATGGAGATACATAAGGAACAGAGTTTTTAATTAACAAAAAGAAGATAAGAACAGAATTTTGAATCATTCAACAGAAGAGTTGCATTTAGCTCTTCAAAGTTCAAACTCTTGAAGGAGGGTAGTTGAAAAGATGTAGTTAAACATGAATTTCTGAAAGAAAATAAGAAAAAAAATGAGATATCTAATATATATATATAAAAACGGAGGCCTCTCAATAGAGAAGCCTCCATCCGCCACGTGGCAGCAATATAGGGATAACATTTTGAAATCGGATCGGTGTGACGGAAACAGGCTAGATCACGATCTTTTTTGGGCGGAGGCCTGGTCTCGGCAGGCTAGAAGACCTCGAGCGGCGGCCGTTCCCCTCACAGGATCTGAGATAGAGCCTTCACGGAGGACGATGGAGGGAGAGCGGGCGAGGGACAGCGTCGTGGCTGTCGACCGGCGAGGGTGGTGGCGGCTTTGGGGAAACCATGGCGATGGCCGGGGTCGGTCCGAGAGAATGCAAGAGGGAGAGAGGGGGTATTAACTAGGAAAGGGACGACATTTTGAAATCGAATCAAGGAGGACGAAGGGGGGGTTCGGACCGAGGAGGATGAAGCGGCCATGTAGGTCGAGGATGTCGTCGGCAAGGGGGGAGAAGTCATCGGCGAGGGGGGAGAATTCGCGGAGGTCCGGGGAGGGGCCGAGGATGCGGATGTGATTGCCGCGACAAGCAAGAAGACCTCGAGCGGCTGTCGTTCCCCTCACGGGATCTAGGACAGAGCCTTCACAGAGGACAGTGGAGGGAGAGCAGGCGAGGGGCGGCGGCGTGGCTGTCGACCGGCGAGGGTGGTGGTGGCTTTGGGGAAGCCATGGCGATGGCCAGGGTCGGTCCGAGAGAACGCGAGAGAGAGAGAGGGAATTAGCTGAGAAGTTCGG
>KE505103.1:67686-94511 GCA_000441515.1 Elaeis oleifera
AAATATTTATATTTTCATTTAGAACATTTGATATCATGATATCTTTTATATTATATTAAATTTTAATTTATAAAATATTATTTAAAAATAATAAATACATGCCGTGCATTGCACGGGGTTCTAAGCTAGTTATTCAGTAACGCTTGTGAACCCATAAAATAACTTTACATAGCAGTCTTCACAAAAAGATACCTTGGTAGACTGCATATTTAACGATCGTATATAGAACATCATTCTAATCCCCCTAGCGCCATATTGAATGAATTACAGGCCATTGCAAAGTTGATTCCACATATACCCTTGACTGCTTAAGCAATGATCTTGCAGATATCCACTTGTAAATCTTGAATATGATGAGTGAAGTCATCAACTAGGGTGCTAAAAATGTGATATTATAGGTTCAAAATACTAGCTTAAAATGTTGATTTGTACTAGAACATCAAGAACAAAAGCTTGAAGGGCTACTCTGGTTTGATCATACATTTTTAAATGATAAGCACCAAAACACATGAAATTGTCCCTAAATTGGCCATAAACTCACAAAAACAGCTCATAACAATTATGTCTCAGTGCAACAAGATATAATGAATAGAGTTCCATGATAAGACTAACACCTGAAAGAAATAAGCAGTCATATATGCATCAAATGCCTTAAAAGCGTGCTATGAAGCAATTTAAGACCTTGTACAGGGACCATACTAATACAATATGGCAGACCCACACACCAGCACATTGTACACTTCTGGAGTTGGCATGACACTCGTACCATGTTTTAAGTCTAGACACCAGATTAATATGATGTCTCCCTGCACCTCCTGCTGTTGCTGGAACTTAAAACCTTGCTATGAAGTGTCATGTTGGATAAACAATTATATAACAACAAGCACAGAATCATATCCAACTCTTCCTTGATAATTCCACAAAATTTGATAAGAAAATCCAACGGGCAAACTTTTCCATGGTACCCCTGATTTTGGCAAGCAATATATAAATTTGGAGTCTAATTTGTTCTTTATCCAAATAAATATGTCTTAAGATAGGCCTGATTTTATTATGCATCATTAGGAGTTTCTACTTGCTATTTTGAATTGTAATTGGCCCATTAACTAAGCCATAATCTGATAAAAGAATCATATGCACAAAGCCACTACTTTAAAGGAAAATTTCCTGTTTCCTTAATAGCCGGCTGGCGAACCTATTAAAATAGAGAGATGCATGGTCAGGGATTCTGACCATGCAATACCTGTTTCTTTTCCACACATTCTTTCCTCTATTTTCTTTTCTTCTTTGTTATCTTTTCTTCCTGTTTTCCTATCTGATTATCCTATTTCTAATGCTGTGACACCAAAATCCTTAATAACCAATTTGTAGGCATGCAGCAATCATCATGCAATCCAAAACTAGAACCAAAATAGTATTAATATCACAAATAAATCAATGATATAACAAGGCTATTGGATGAAAGATATGCAATTGATCAATATTCTAGATGAAGCCCATCAATGGTAGCCTTGACCAATTGACCTTCTCTCAATTCACTTGAACAATGAGAAAAAAAAATCTGGAAAATAACATTTGCCACATACCAATACACAAATCAAGATTCATGTGAAGTTGGTCAATACAAGAACTCTCACAACTGGACATCTAATTCATTAGGACAATTAAGGTCAATGTAAAGGACATACCTGCCAATATACTCGTGATTTGCAAGTCATCATTCTAAAGAAAAACTGCTTGGAGCATCACTTTGCCTAAAAGTCATGATTGATCATTTCTACAAGCCTCTCTGGTATTGAAGAATTCCTTCCGCTTGTCGCTTGGCTGTGCACTTACTAACATCCTTTTTTTATGGGAATAGTTTTAGCCTCTGAATAGGAATAGTACCAGATGGTAAACTTGTAGATGACTATAAGACCAGGCATACATATAATTTCACAAGGTTGATGACTACAGAGGGGGGGGGAGCCCTCACCAGTCGCCACAATCATGTTTCAACAGTCAACTTGGAGCTCTAGTTCTTTATATTCCACAGGAACCAATAGATATGAGTTAACATATGCAGGTAGCCCTTGCAAGATATCTGTTGTTGCGGCCAACTTTCTTTCGCCTGTCGCCGGTGAAGAGCACCTGCAAAATCAAGTCTTCACAGACCGGAGTTGTGTCCGGCAGGGATCCTCCGATGCTTAAGTCAGAGAGGAGTTGGTGAACAGCTAATCAAAGATTTAGTGTGGCAGAGTCTCAGCCAAAAAATTATCCTTATCGGTGCTGCTCACTTACCCCCTTTATAAATGATTCTGATGTAACCGTCGAGCACGTGGTCCCGCTTTTTATGGCGCTAAATTATCGGACCATAATTGTGGAGTTAGTGGGTTGTTTATTCTCACTAATTGCCGTGACACATAATTGATAACCGTTCGCAACGGTTAAGATGTGTTGAGAAGATAAGCCGACCATACGTCGGGTATCAATAGTCTTGTAGATCGGAATGAGCATCGGTCGGTAACTCTGATATACCGGTTGGAGGTTGATTAAATCGTCTGTTGTTAGCCGGCAGTAGCCGACTGTTAGTCGGTCAGCCGATTGAGAGTCGGCATAATATGTTCATTCGATCGATATAGAGTCGGAGTTGGGAGCCGGTTGTATTGCCCCAACAGTTGCCTCCCACTCTCAAGTCCAAGGTAGCTCGACGTGTATTTCATCACGTGGCCTGTCACATTGGACGAAGGGAGTTGTCACATGTCACCTCGAACCCTGACTTGGTTGCCGTCACCTTTGAGTACGAGAGTTCTTCGACTGTTTTGTTGTTTCGGTGGCTGCAAAACCATTATTAGGCTGTCATGTTGATAGGATAATTCGGTATCAGACGTCTATATCGGACATCGTTTCAGGAAGATAATTCGACGTCAGACGATATGATCCTGACTAATAGATTTTAGCCACATGTCCGAATGTCATTGGATCGAAGCTGTTCACGCGGATGACGGTGAGGTGATACGATCAGGAGCAGGTACATCGAACCGTCCGATCAATAGTCAGTCCGGATGTCGTCACGTGTCGTTATCTGATGAGACTCCAATTTGATCGCTTCCATCCTGACCGTTAAGGGATCCTATATATATAGAGTCGCTTTCGGCCAAACTTTTACTTTATATTTTGTCATTGTCTTCTGCTGCGGAAGCTCTGCCAGAAGGTCGCCCCAGCACCAGAGAACTCCAGAGTCTTTTCGTCTTCTTTCTTGATTCTCAGGTCAAGTGTTCTTTCCTTTTCCTTGGGTCCATCTCCTTTTTGTTCTCTTTAGTCTTCTTCTCCCATGACTAGGGCTTCTTCTTCTCGAGATAGTCGGTCGAAGAATCCGACCGACGACTCCTCATCGGATCTGAAAGTGGAGGCTTCTTCACTATCTGAACCTAATGTTCACGGCTCCGGGAACAATATCATATCCCGGAGCAGTATTAGCTCTTTGCGCCTGATGCCGATGGTCGGGTGAACTCTCCTCCTTCGGGCCAGATGGCCTTCTACGTCGAAGACCTTCGGATGGGTCTTCGATTTTTGATTCCGGAGTTCGTCCGAAATCTTCTGGACTATTATGGTCTCTGTCCCGCTCAACTGGCACCGAACTCAATCCGGCTTATAATTAGCTTTGCTTTGTTGTGTCGGTTAATACCGACCGAGCCTCATCCTTCTCTTTTCCGCCCCTTCTTTGTTCTCCGTCCCCATCCTAAGGTCAAGGGTTGGTGGTTCTTCAATCCAAGAAAAGGCCTTTCCTTCATTACCGGTCTTCCATCGTCTATTCACGGATGGAAGAACCAATTCTTTTTGTTGCTTCGTCTCTTCCCTAGGGCTTCCTTCGCACTGGGGTGATCCGAGGACCGGCCCCAACGAGAACAGTCAGGTGAAGATCGACGATCGGAAAGACTTCCACCGATTGAAGGACATGGTGGTCCTGCCGTAAAGAGAGCTGATGACCAAACAAGCTCTCTACGATGTCGATGTTAGTTCGGTCACCAATTTAGGTATAGCATAGTCGATCACTTTTATTTTTCTTTGTTTGTTTCTGAATTGTACTAACTTCCTTATTTCGATTGCAGCTATGCAACCAAGGGTGCGAGTATCGACCGCCAATATTCACCAACATGCTGTCAAGAAGAGGGCAGCGGCATCCGAAGCTGGACCCTCCCGACCGCCGAAGAAGGGTTGGGCAACTACATCTACATCGACGAGGAAACCTGACATACCATCAACATCAGTTCCTAAGTCAGTTCTAGCACTGTCGGCCCCGACAGCGCTTCCTGAAGTACCGTCTATCGAAAATAGGACGGCAGGAGAAGACAGAGTTGCCGCAGCACCATCAACGGCTCCATCAACAGAGGCTCGGACCGAAGCGAAAGTCGTGGCCGAGCCGGACCAATCAGCGGCTGCACCGGACGTTCCTCCAGCAGGACTCTCTCGAGCGCAGTCAAGCTCCAGCTTTCCCGCATTTTCAAATGCGGAACCATCGACAAAAGATCGAGGGAAGGCACCAACAATTTCGACGAACGATGCAACGTCGGCGGGTCACACGGTTCACTTTGACATCAGAGTGTCTGAGGATGAGTCGGCCTTGGCCAATTCGATATGGGCCAGGCGGCTCATCCAAGCTGCTCTTCTCCCGGCCGATCGAGAGAACAGAAAGAACAGAACTGTTGCCAAAATGTTCTCTTCTTTTTACCCGATGATACTCGGGGTAAGTTTTCCTTCATACTTTTTTTTGTGATCTGATCCAACGAATCCTCTGTTTGCAGTTGGTACATGACATGTTCGATCTGAAGACCGGCTACGGAAAGGTTGCCGACTTCCGTCGGACATGGATGAATAAAGTGACGGCCGTCAATGCTGAGAAGGCGGCTGCCCTTGAGCAACTTCGGGCGACAGCCGAGCGGGAGGCGAAGCTTCAGGAGGAAGTCTCCCGTTTGTCTACCGACCTTCAATCCTCTGGAACCGAACTTGAGTCGGCTCGTCAAAATATTTGGCTCTTGAATTGCGGATCAAGAGCAAAAACATTCCATCCACCGACTTCGATGAGAAAGAGACGGGTGCATCCTTGAACTCGAAGCCGAACGTGAACGACATCAAGCCAGCCTGAAAAGGTTGGCACTAGCCGATAAAGAATTGGCTTCCGCAAGAGCTGATGCAGAGTTGGCTAGGGTGGAAGCAGAGTCGGCAAGGGAGGCCCTGAACTAAGCAATCGAGGATTTCAAAATTCAGAAGAGTTCAAAGAAGAGATCCTCGAAGGTGGGTTCACTTCCTACTGCATTAGGTACGAGGACAGTCGAGATGCGGTCAGAAAATTATACCCAGACTTTGACTTGAGCAGCATCGTCCCTCCAGCATCGGAAAATGGAGCTGCTGAAGAAGATGCCACGCTGACTCAAAATGGAGCACCGACAGCACCAAAAGTTGTCCAAGTCCTCGATGCTACACCGGAGCAAAGAGACGGAGAGGCGACTGATAATCAGTGTAATTTTTTTTTTTGTAATCAAATACTTGTAATCGGACTTCGGTCCAATTTTGTAATCTTCTTTTTTCAATGAATGGAAAGAATTTTCTCTAAGTATAGACTCTCTTTTCTGTGTGTTTGTAATGTTGTAGAGTAATCATTTAACTACCGAATATCAATCGACAAACCGAACGTTCGATAGTACTTGTAGAAGCGTCCGTTAGTCGAATATCCATTTGACAAACTTTGAAGCATTAGGATAAACGGTAATAAGCCGAATACCTTGCGTCCGACCTTAGTCGGATTAGTACGTCAAGTTATTTGATAATCGGTAGCAAGCTGAATATCCTTCAACCGACTGTAGTCAAATTGGTATAATTCCAATCCGACCTTGATCGTATTGGCATAGCATTCCGCTTCCGCTTAGTTAAGACTAAGTCAGCATAATAGTCATTCGACTATGATCGGCTTTTACAGTGAAAAATCGAGATATGTTCGGTACCGAGACACGGTCGGTATTGTGACTTTTACAATGAAAGCCAGAGTATAATTGATATGTTGGTTTTACAGTGGAAAATCGAAATATAGTCGATAGTCAATGAATTGACCGTCTATCTGTCGGTCCATTACCACTTTATAGTTGACTAAAACTTGTAATTCTGAAATTCAATGTTTCATTCTGAATAATATATACACAAACAACTTTATTGATAATACATTTTCAAGTTGTCTGCATTCTATATTCGGGGATTGGTTATTCTCTCCAGAGTTTCTAGCCGATATGCGCCCGATCGAAAAGTTTTCGTTATTCTGTAGGATACTTTTCAATTCGGAGATAACTTTTCCTCGTCAAGAGGTCTCGAGACTTTCGCTTTCTTTAGGACCAGGTCTCCAGAACGAAAACCTTTGGTTTAACTTTTATATTGTAATACCGGGCTACCCTTTGCCGATATGCTGTCATCCGAACTTGAGCTTGCTGTCGAACTTCTGAAAGTAGATCTAGATCGACTCCCTGACAGTCAGAATTGCTCGGCTCACTATATTGCTCAACCCTTGTTGAAGGTAATCCGATCTCAAGTGGGATCATTGCTTCTGTTCCATAGGCTAAATTGAATGGCGATTCCTCCATTGGTATACGAAAAGTCGTTCTGTATGCCCATAAGACCGGATATAATTCTTCTACCCAAAGGCCTTTAGCTTCATTCAATCTGATTTTAAGTCCATGCAGAATTATTCGGTTGGTTACTTCCACCTCTCCGTTGGATTGTGGATGGCCAACTGATGTGAGTTTGTGCGTAATATAAAATTTCGCATAAAACTCTTTAAAATTCTAATTGTTGAATTGCCGACTATTGTCAGTGATGGTGTGTGGCAAACCAAATCTACATATGATTGATTTCTAAATGAAGTCTTCCATCTTGCTCTCAGTGATTTATACCAGAAGTTCAGCTTCCACCCACTTGGTGAAATAATCGATGGCGATCACTATGAACTTCCTCTGACCAGATGCCAGAGGGAAAGGATCAAGTATGTCAATCCCCCATTGTGCGAAGGGCCATAGCGCAACAATTGATGTCAACTAACTTGCCGGTTGGTGTTGTATATTTGTATATCTCTGACATGATTCACACCTTCAGACAAGTTCAGCCGCATCTTTCTTCATGGTGGGCCAATAATATTCTTGTCGTAGGACCTTGTAAGCTAGAACTTTGCCTCCCAAGTAATTCTACAAATCCTTTCATGAACCTCCCTAAGTGCATAATCGGCATCTGTTGGTCCCAAACACTTCAGTAAGGGAAGAGAAAATGACCTTATGTATAGATGATCATTCATTAAAATATATTGAAAGGCCGTCCATCTGAGTCGTTTGGTTCTGAAAGATCCATAAGGAGAGTCTCGTCAGTTAAGTACTGGACAATCGAATCCATCCAGCTTGGTTCATCAGTGAGTTGTAACACTTTCTTGACTTTATCAATACTCGGCTGTTCAAGGCATTCGACGAATATCCGATCCAGTGAGTTGAAGAAGTAGTTGCAAGTCGTGAAAGTACATCGGCTCGAGCATTCTCTATCCTTGGGATGTGAAAGATCTCAAAATATTTTAAGACTGAGGTAAGATCTTTCACTTTCTGAAGGTACTTCATCATAATAGGCTCTCGGGCTTCAAACTCACCCTTGACCTGTCCAGCAATCAATTGTGAATCGGTGAAGACCTTCAGGCTGTCGATGTCAAGCTCCTTGATGATTTTTAGGCCGACTAATAGTGCTTCATATTCGACTTGATTATTCGAAGCTTTAAAGTTGAATCGAAGGGCATATTTAGTTATTACCCCTTCAGAATTGGTGAGGATGAAACCGGCCCGCTGCCTTTTGCAATAGATGCTCCATTGATATGTAGCACCCATGCCGACATCAAATCAAGTTCGAAAGTCATGGCCTCTTTATTTGTCATCAGCTTCGTCTTCAGATTTATTATCAGATATTATACATTCGGCGACGAAGTCAGCTAAAACTTGTGCCTTCATTGATGGACGTAGGCAATACTGTATATCAAATTCATCAAGTTTTATTGTCCATTTTGCCATTCGACCCGACATATCAGGTCGGTGCAAGATTGCCTTCAACGGCTGGTGTAGTAGATTGGTCGTTGAATTCGATTTTCATCTTCTTGGACGAGTACCGAACTGACCGCTTCCGTTGAAGTTGCCAAGTAGAGATACAGAGTTTCTCCCACCTTCGATTTTGTCAGTAGTGGCGGGATGCAAGATAATTTTTAGATTTTCAAAGGACTGTCGGCATTCATTCGACCATAAGAAATCCTTTGTTTGCCGCAGGATCTTGAAAAAAGGCAAGCATCTTTCGATCGATCTCGAAATGAATCGGCTAAGTACGACGATCCTTCCATTGAGTTGTTGTATCTCTTTCTTTGAGCTCGGGTGCTTCACGATGATAGCCTTTCTCTTCTCGGAATTGGCCTCGATTCCTCGTTATGACATAAGAAATCCAAAAAAATTTCAGAAGTCACTCCAAACGAATACTTAGTCGAATTCAACTTCATCTGATGTCGTCGAAGTATGCCGAAAGCTTCCTTCAGGTCCCGAACGTGATCTGAGATTTGGAGGCTTTTTATCAGCAGGTCGTCCACATAAACTTTCATGTTTCACCCAATCTGTGCTTTGAAGATCTTATTGACAAACCGTTGATAAGTGGCTTCGGTATTTTTTAAACCAAAAGGCATTACTTGATTACAATATATGCCTTTGTCGGTTACGAAGGCTGTATGCTCCTCGTCTTCGGGTGCTATCCAAATCTGATTGTAGCCTGCAAAGACATTCATGAAACTCAAGAGTCAATGACCCGAAATTGCATCAACTAGTTAATCAATCTTCGACAAAGAAAAACTGTCCTTCGGACAAACTTCGTTCAGATTTATATAGTCGATGCAAATTCTTCATTTTCCATTGACTTTTCTCACCATCACTACATTGACGAGCCAATCGGGATAAATAGCTTTCCTGATAAAGTCAGCTACGAGGAGCTTGTCGATTTCTTCGTCGATGACCTTCTGCCTTTCAGGAGCAAAAGATCTTTTCTTCTATCTCACCGACTTAACCTTCAAATCAATATTGAGTTGATGAGTTATTACTTCCAGAGGAATTCCTGGCATGTCTGTTGCCGATCAAGCAAAAACGTCGACATTTGCCCATTGTAGATTTATTAATTACTGTCGCTCCGGATCAGACAGCTGCGATCCAATTTAGACCGTCTTCTCAGGATCTTCTTTTAATGGGATGAAAACCAGTTGTTCAGTTGGTTCACCCCTCTGTTCATTTTCTCTTTAGTCCAATTTATCAACGAACAAAGAGTCTTCAAGTTTATTATTTTGTGTGGAAACTAGGAAGCAGCATCGAGCAAGTTGTTGATCTCCACGCATCTCTCCGACTTTATTTCTTATCGAAAATCGGACTAACAGATGATATGTCGAGACTACTGCTCTCAGGGCATTAAGTTCAGATCATCCGAGTATGGTGTTATAAGTCGAAGGAACTCAGACAACCGTGAATGTCAAAAGTACAGTATTCTGTTGTGGTTCAGTTTCCGCGGTTAAGGGAGAGTGATTTCCCTTCCACAGTAACAGCATCTCCAGTGAAACCGACCAATGGCGTCGAGACTCTTCTGAGTCGACCAGTCGGTAGTCGCATTCAGAAGAAAGTCGAATAAATAAAACATCTGTTGAGCTTCCATTATCTACAAGAATTCTTTTTACATCATAATTAGCTATCATTGTCGAAACAATGATAGCATCATCGTGAAGAGTTTGAATTTTTCGAACATCTTCCGAAAAATAATTACATCATCGAGTCGTCGTTTCTTCACCGACTCTTCTTCGAAAGTTACCCCTCAGTTTGGTCGCCAGAAAATCATGTCAATCACTCCTGCAGTCGGCCGATTGTTGATAGTCTCCGCAATTTGTGGCTGAGATTGTTGGTCAGCAGGAGATTGAGTCGGTTGATCCCTTCGGAACTTCTCAAGATAGCCTCATCGGATCAGGACTTCTATCTCATCCCTGAGTTGAATGCACTGTTCGGTATCGTGACCATGATCACAATAGAACCGACAGCACTTCTTCCTGTCTCGGCTCCTCGATGGTGCTTTCATTAATGGGGGTATCGTAAGTATTCTGCTCCTTCGATCTCCATCAGGATCTACGCACGAGGAGCAAAGAGAGGAGTATAGGAGTCATATCTGCCATAGTTTGGCTTCGAACTCCGTCTTCGAGATGAAGCTCGCTTATTGACAGTCGGCCTACTTGATTCGATCGGAGCTTCACTTTTTTTTGTTCTTCTTCTGACCTTTTCCATCTGTTTGGCATCAGTCAGAAGCAGTTTCATCCGTGCGAATGTACTTATACGTGCACTCCAAAAGTTCAGCATAGGTCCAGGAGAGGATTTTGTCCAAAGAGTAGGTGAATCTGGATCCTTTCAGACCCCTCTTTATGGCCGATATAGCCATGTCTTTATTGAGGTCCCTGACCTCAAGCGTGGCTGTATTGAAACAAACCACAAAATCTCTCAATGTCTCAGTCTCACCTTGCTTGATTAAGAAGAGACCGTCGGATGTCCGTGACGGCCTTCAGCTTGTGCTGAAGTGGGCCACGAAAGAATGTTCAAGCTACTTAAAGGAATTAATGCTTTCTGACTGAAGCCCAAAATACTAGACTCGAACAGCCTTCCGAAGAGTTGTCGAGAAGCCAATGCATAAGAAGGCATCGGTTGCCCCCTGAATCATCACGAGAGCCTTATAGCTCTCCAAGTGATCGATCAGATCGGTGGAGCCATCGTATGACTCCATCTGCGGCATCTTGAACCGAGAGAAAATCAGTTCATCCAAGATGCACCGAGAGAGAGACTGAACAGTATGGAAGTCGTAGTCATTGGAAGACTTCCGACCTTCCACTTGAAGTCGGGCAAGCTGACGATCAATTTCTCGAAACTTGCATTCATCGTCGTCAAGTCGCCGTTGCTGAAAAACTCCAGAGATGGAACCCCCCGAAGAACTCGAAGAAAAGCAGAAGGCGTCCGCGGCCGTTTCCCTTCTTGATGCTGTGAGCACGAGAAGGAAAGAGAGAACGCCGCGAATGGTGGGTGGCACGGTAAAAGTGCCGAGAATGTGGTTGTCCGTGTCGGTGGGAGTGTCGAGACGGTCGCTCCAGCGATGAGGACGAGCGCCACGGAGGACGGCGGCTGTGCCTAGACAGCACTGATTGAGCTAACGGTTGCTCCACTGGCGGTGGGTGCTACTGCTGGGTTTGCTGTTGCTAGAGGCTTTGAACCGCCTCTGTCAAAATTATCATTTGCTGCATGAGTGCAGCAATCTGTGCATCCGTGATGACCACAGGACGCGAGAAACTGGACTCTACCACCGAAGGTGGGAAGGAACGTCTTTCTGACGGGAAGACTGCCTCGCCGATCCAGTCGAGTGTTGAGATCTGATTCTCGGCATGGTTGACTGTGGCTTTCTTCCTACCTGATGCGCCAATCTATTGCGGCCAACTCCCTTTCACCTATCGCCGGTGAAGAGCACCTGCAAAATCAAGTCCTCACAGACCGGAGTTGTGTCCGACGGGGACCCTCCGATGCTTAAGTCAAAGAGGAATTGATGAACAGTTGATCAAAGATTTAATATGGCAACCAAGAAATTGCCCTTATCGGTGCTGCTCACCCCCCTTTTATAGATGATTCTGATGTAATCGTCGAGCACGTGGTCCCACTTTTTATGGCGCTAAATTATCGGTCCATAATTATGGAGTTAGTGGATCATTTATTCTCATTAATTATCGTGACACATAGTTGATAACCGTTCGCAACGATTAAGGTGTGTTAAGAAGATAGGCCGATCATAGGTCGGTTATCGATAGTCTTGTAGATCCAAACGAGCATCGATCGGTAACTCTGATATACCGATGGTCTTTGGTCGGAGGTTGATTAAATCGTCTGTTGTTAGTCGGCAGTAGCCGACTGTTAGTCGGTCAGCCGATTGAGAGTCGGCATAATATATTCATTCGGCCGATGTAAAGTCGGAGTCGGAGGTCGATTGTATTGCCCCAACATCTGCAAATATTGAAAGTCTCTTATTGGCTATCAAATTATCTTGTAAATCTTCTAGAATCAAGTCATCAAAGTCCAAAATAATCTTTATGACCCCTTTATTTCATTGTAAAACAGATTTCTTCTGCTGCTATATAAAATACCACCCTTCTCTTTACTTTTTCCAAATTATGTCTTGCTAAAAACTACAAAAAACTTATGAGACACCTTCTGAACTGGCTAGACCTTTAATCATTTTAAAGTGATCTTATGACCCTCAAGCATGAAAGCATAAGCATGAGCAAGATCAACATGGATCAACCTGTTATCATACTACCATTGTTCCCGAGTAATATGTCTATAGGAACAACAACAAATATTGGTCTTCTCAAAACTGGTCTTAGTAAAAGGAAAAGCAATGTAGCTCTGAATTAATATGAACAGAATTATTGTTCATGCCACTTAATAGGACCTTAACATATCTATCATTTTAATTCAGAACAAGCTCTTCAACTCATTGAACGCCACATCAAAGCATATTTCACTAGAAATAATTGTACCTCTGGTCCAATTTCCTAAGAAAGATATCATTTCTATCCAAGTTTCCTTGTTTCCCTCTGTTTACTCAAATGCTTGATATATATAATGCATGATCCGATATTCTCACCATGTTGTTTATTTTGATGTAATTCAAGGATGCCAGTTACACCATCCTCCTATATATTAATGAAGTGTTCATTCCAGAAGTGAAGATTCTTCACGTGACAGAGAACATATACAAACTTGACATTTGCTTCAGATGATTGGTTTTCATTTCTAGAAGCATCAAGCATGCAAAACTCTATTATGATTTCAACTAAGAAAATAGAGGCATTTAATTACTCATATTAAGACTCTCTTGATAATCTTTGAAAGGAACAACCCGTAGTGCTTAATAAGATTAAGAAGCTAGCATATGCACCCAGGCTTGAAGGCCCCAGTATCCAGAATCCTTCAAACAGTTCCCATATCCAGCATAAGCTAGTGGAGTTCATTCATCTGCATGTATATTGCAGAGTCTCACGCAAAGCCTGACTAAGCATCAAGCTACTATCTGAACTTCAATGTCATGATTTTGGATTTCATCTGGTAGATCTTGAAAATACCTATGTATCCCTCAAACATCCAGGTGCACCACTTTAATCATTCTTTTATAGTGTTTTCCCCGAGTAAACAAGTAGTTTTCCCCAAACTATAGCTTCATCTATTCTAGTATATATATAGAAAGGTTGCTTGTACCAGTATGTTTGCTCTTTAAACTGTATGACCATATCTTACATGTACATATCAATCTGCCTCTGACAAAGCATCCATTATATGCTTCTGACATATCTCAACAGTTAAGATAAACAGGTACACACTACAAGAAAAGAAGGCCATGGCTCCAGTTTCATAGTGAACCTTATTTCATATGTCAGCCATACACAGTGGTCCTCTATTATTCATAAATCCTTTCAAAAGGTCATTGTTAAATTCATTCTAGCTGGTTCCTCACCAAACTCTTCCTTCCTTTCTTATTAAGCAAACAATAGAAGGCAGCGACCCTTGAAATCTAGCAAATTTGTCAATTTGAGTATTTTTCAAGGTCATTCATGACTGTACTTAGCACACCAAATTGTTAAAAAAATCTGTTATGACCTTCAGATATGGGCTAACATTGTAGCAAGGTCCACTACTGTTGATGCCAAGATCTAAGCTGCTTTCTGGCTATATGCATCAAAAGAACTTACCCTTGCACTAACAACAAGTAGGAAAAAAAAATGCAAGGCTCCAAGTGCAGCCACTTAGAGAAGTGTGGCTCCTAGTCCTGTCGCAATAGACAAGAAACCAAAATGAACAGGACAGATAGAGATAGCAAAGAGTGGCTAATTAAAGGTCTTAGATATTGGAAATCTATGCCATCAACATAAACGTAGTGCTAGACAAGAATTTTGGTCTTTGCCATCATTGAAGGATATGTAGTTGCATTTCATATTTTTAAATGGAATACAATCTAAAAATCCTCTCAACCTCAAGATGGCCTCATTTATGTCTAAAAATCAAAGCAAACCTGATATAATCCTGTAAATTGATAAATAACTTGATTCATCTCAAGGAAGCAAAAAGGATATGAACTAACTTTCTAGATCAAAGCTTCTGAATGAATTGCATATATTAATCCAAAAGGAGGGTAGACTGTCATCACATCAGTATTAAAAGGCTATGCCTATGATGCTACTAATGGAAATGTGAGTAGCAGCCACTCATTCTAGAGCTCTCAATTTGCGTAAGTTCTTCCCTGCACATTCTGAAAGATTAGGCTTATTTATGTACCAAAGAACATTTCTCCTCTTGATTCATGGATCCTATTCTCGATCATAAAGGCTTTAGTGTGGACCTCAACTATGCTTTGACAAGATCCTGAAGTCCAAGAACCCTTATCAATAGAAGCTAGTGCTTCCCACCCTAATTGCACATGGAATGTCAAGTTGGATAGGTCAATGACAGCATTAAGCAATGAGAATAAGTTGATCAACAAAAAAGGAACTAAATAGCTGACCCAAATAGTCAATACAAGAGTCGATGGTTATGGATTCATGGAAATATAAAATAGGTAGTAGCACCTTAAATACTATGTGGTTCAGGGAAGGCCGAACTGCCCGTTCTTGCCTTACTGACCCAAACCACCCAGTTTGGTCTGTACCAACCCAAACCGACTGCAAACCAGATCAATTCACCTTAGCAGCTTGATAGGGCTCCAAACTAGCTTGAATCAACCCAAACCATGTAAAACCGCCCGATTCACTCAGTTCAAGGCAATTCAGGGCCTATACCACCCCAATTATTTGAGGGAGGTGTAGAGAAGGTCATTCATGCCTTCTCTCATTTGTGTTTTCATCTTTTAGAGAAAAGGAGAGGGGAACTCCAAAAAATTGGAGATTTGAGCTCCAAATATTGTCAAATCCACTTTGGGCTGTCATTAAAACACCTCAAGAGGCTAACGAGTTGGATCCTCCCACAAACAGTCTCCTTCAATGGCTGTCAATGAAACCAGCCAACCGTCATCCTACTTCACAACAAACAGAGGAACCACCTGACATAAAAGTGATTGAATGACCTGGTACATGTCCACTATAATCTAAGGCTCAGATTGAAGTGCATTCAAGAGGTGATAGAGCCAAGTATGATGATCTACTCCACAACAATTTGATATATGATGAGGATCCAATGATTGGTTGGCTTGAGGGCTAGCAACAGCAGCCAAAGCTTGAAGAGCAAGGATTGCCTTCTCAACATGCTAATTTCATAACAAGAGAGGTTGAGGTACATGCAAAAACAATGGACAGAACGACACATGCCATGCTCACAACCAGCCAAGCAACTATAGAGGTCAGAAGTGAGTTGATCATCATCCCAACACTCTATGTCCAAGGCATCCTCCTACATATTTGATAGAAAGATGCTAAGAAGTTATCACGATATCCGGTTTAGTCATGAAGGTCAAGCTGGTAATGGTTATGGACTCAGTTAAGCCACCCAATACAGCCAAATAGGCAAGGGCATCCAGGAAAAGAAAGCAGTTCCTCAAATCAGCAAGAAAGGAAATAGGAAGAGAACTGTGGATTCATTGGAAAGAGTATAGAAGGAGATTGTTTGCTCAAATTCTAAGACCAATGAGCTCTTAGATGATCGGTTGTCCAAATTATGTTGCAATATGAATGATAATAATGATTGGGCAGTGATACATCTAGTGGCCAAGGAGATATAGTGGACATGGATGTGCATACAACTTATGGCCCTATGATCTTAGCCGATTCACCAATGAATTGCAGTTTACCCATGCACCGCAAGACATAGACCACGATGCACATCAGAAGGCTTGAAAAGATGCGATTGCAGAAAGAAGACAGGCCCCTCGAGGTGGTTCATGACACAGCGTTGTTGTTGTAGATGATCTAGCATGTGAAGTAGGGTCCCTAAACATATCTAAATATGAATCGTATATTGGATCCTATTCTGCACAGCTAAGGTATAACCCATATGGATATACTTCATTTGATGTGCCATATATGAGTGGCTACTACCCTTCACAGTGTTAGCTGGATTTTGCTGCATCAATCTTTCATCAGATGAGATGGTTAGCCAAGTATCCAATCTCCAATCAGTATCAAGGTGGCTAGTCAAAAGGCTCAGATTATGGATGGGGGGTGGACCTATTATCTGAGTTGGATTCAGACCCTAAGCGCAAATTATGATCAGGATACTAATGTCTATGACTAACAGACACTCCATGTGGATACTAGATGTTGCAGTACTTCAAATCAATTTGATGTTTATATTTTCAAATATAGTACTCATTAATTCTTTGTATCAATTATCTTAGAATTACATCCACTAATCAATCATATGATCTGTTGACACCATGATGACATAAAAGAATATCAAAATAGTGTTGAAATCATAATTCAAACAACTACAATCTCTCAAATATTCTCCCAAAGCCAAAAAAATATTGAAAAACAAGAAAAATGAAAAAACAAAAAAAAAAATTGAGTGCCAGTACCAAACTGGTACAGTGTGTGGTATATATCAATACCATACTGGAACCAATACAACTTTCCTTGATGTGGATAGCCTCAAAAGGTAGAGCAATACTCAACTAATATAGTGCTGATAAGTATTATCAATTTAGTGTCCCACAAAAGGATTAACAAGTGAGTGCCTTGACCAAAATGAAAACAAATATATTGGCTAAACTTCTCTGCTTCGAAATGGTAATAAAATCGAGGTTACATACCGATTCAATTCCATTTATAAGTCGACGACACATCCCTTGGCGCCTATACATATCTCTTGTCCCAATAAAGGCATTTCTGCTAGCCTGGTTCCATGGATTCTATTTTGCCACAGAAAATAAAGAATAGAAATTCAGATAATGAATGAAAAATAATAATGTAAATTCAATGTTTAAAGAAATAGCATATTTAGGGAATAGCTTTAAATGCAATGGCTATGGAAGAATTCACATGAAGGTAAAGATCCAAGTCTGTAGTTAAGCAAACCCATCTTCCATTAATTCCCACTGAATGAATTCTACAATAAAGAGTAAAAACTCTCCCCTAAATGACATCAAATTTTATTTCAGAACCAGAACAGATACAATGGAAAGGTTATCATTTGCACCACTACCTCACTTCTGAAAACAAACTGCACTAAAGAATTTTAAGCACAAAGCCATCTGAACAATCTTTTACTTCAGCAAATCTCAAATCAATCTTCATGTATTCTGCTGTCAATATATCTTCAGCACAAGAGAAACATAGATACAAAAATCACCAACCTGATAGATGCTACTGAGATTATTTCATCCCCTCGCTCCAAAACAAAAGTATAGAAGCCACAGTAGTTCAGCCGATTGAAATTTGACCTACAGAAGCAAGTGATTGAGGGTGTCACAACAGCCTGATAGTATAGAATTGTGAAAGAAATATAGTACTAGCAAAGAGCAATTTCTGATAACTTCAAAGAGTGAATAAAGTGATTAACAGAAGGATAATAAAAGCAAAATTAGTTATTATGTGTTATATATTTAATGATTACTGATTAATATGAAGAGGGAAAAGTCATTTTACAATCAAATAAATACATGGAGTTTCATCTTTTCTAGCTCTATTACAGACTGTCAGTGTCCCGTCCCATTGGCCTTGTACTTTGTGGTTGGTTTCATGAAAACTTTGAATTCATACTAACACTACTGAATAATTAACATATCAACATGAAATAGGAAAACTCCGCATCCAGTCTCTGTGCAAATTAACTGTCTCAGACTCTCAGCTCTCAAAGTTAGTTTAGTTTCTTTTATTTATTTTTTGTAATAATCAGATCTCATCCTAACTAATTTTGCAGAAGAATGCATCTGATTATACAAATAGTTAGTCATGTAGCTGTAGGTGATGATGTGATCAAGGAGAAGAGTTTCTTCCTCAAGTGCAAAAGAAGGGAATAGCCCTAAAAGAAAGAAAGTTATAATTTCATTGCTTGCGAAAGTCACTTGCAATTCTGCACAATGACAAGATGAAAAAATAAATAAATAAATCTCCTAGTGGATTATAGGATAATATTATTAGTATTGGACAAGATTCAAAAGCTCATTTTTTCTGACAAAATGAGTTTCATTTTGGAGTTTCAACAGATTTAGTTGAAAATCATATATACTATTTTTATCGGTTTTGTAATGAATCAGTCAAAAGAAATATCCTTTAAAAAATTAAATGTCAATATCTTCAGAGTGTAGTATATCATTTTCTGTTTGATTGAAAAATAAGAACACAATTTAAATGATTATTGGTATAGCCAAATTTATGTCAAAAAATTTACAAAACTATTTGGAACCTCAAGTGCATTTATCTTCTCAACACCTGTAAAATAAGTGCAATATAGAGAGAGCACTTCGGAAATATAAAAACCAAAACAGCAAAAAATAGCATTAATAATTTATATATAGAATTAATCCTCAATCAAAAAAAAAAGAAAAAAAAATACATTCTCATAACTTAGTTTCGGCCAAAGCTCCTAAATCCCTGTTTAAGATCTGCTGTCAAAGTCAAACCATATTAGTTCTTTTCAAATTTCTGGTGAAACTTGAAATGTTGTATCAGAGACTCTATGAGTTAAACTAAACAATGGCTACATGATGGCCATCCACTCACTACTCATGACCTAAAACCTTAAGATGGTAGCACTCACATAAGCAGAATCAAAAACATATGGAGCAAGATAGGGACAATAAAAGGTCCCTTAAAGCAGTTGGTTTACAGTGTGATCAAACACACTATAGGGCATCTTTTCATTTTTATACTAATTTTAGATCTTCTAGCTTACTTTAATCATATTAAATTCTTTAAATGCAAATGATGTTTAAGGAGACTTTTGACTGCTGATGTGGGAACCAGAAGAGCATTTAGAATTTATCAAGAAGAGCAAAATTGTTACGAAGAACTGCTTAAATGTGACTACAGACTTGCTTATTAGACACACAAAATACTCCAAAAGCCTATAAATGGAATAATGTAGAGCCAAATGGGACAAAATCTCTATAGTCAACTGAGATCAGAAATAATTTTAAATAATACAAAGTATGAAATACTATTAAAGTTTTGAGCAGAAAATGGAACCATTTGTTAATATGGGGCTAATCCTAAGATATTAGACAGATGGTTGGAGGGGAGGAGGAGGACAAGAGAAGATCTGAAATAACACAAAATAATATAAATCTGAAATACTATTAAAATTTTTGTGCAGAAATGACAATCTTTGATAAAATACATGGCTAATCCTCAAACACAGAAACCAAACATATTATATATTAGACAAATAGGAGAAGGATGACATGAACCCGGTTGTATTGTAGAACAAAATAAAAGAAAATGGATTTTGGAATGACCACTGCAAGAGGGTCAGGCCTCCAGCAATCACTTCAAGGGTAATTAGCTCCAAAGACAAGAGTCTGAAACTTTATTCAACAATGAAGAAGCCATACAACATCTACACTTAAATAGGGATCTCATCTACCCCTAACAAAAGTAGAAATCCTAACTCTAAAAGGAAAATACAATTAATAACCATTGAGCTAAATCTAATAGGACAAGTAAGCTTAATTCAATTAGGAAAAGTAAACCCAGTTCAAATAGGAAATAGCTCAAAAATATTGCAATAATTTAGGGTGGCATCCAAGGGGCCACATCAAAGGACCAAAAACACTTTTCAATAAAGCAGTACTCGTTTTCACGAGGAACCTATAAAGAAGAAGTAGAAGTAGAATGGCTAGCTTCAATTAGTACCACATTAAAATGTTTTCAAACCTTTCCTGCCAAATATAAATGAAAAGATGTTTGATATAGCAGTATTCAGATCCATGAAAAACCTATAGAAAAAAACCATCAAAATTATTATAAAGCTCAATTTTCAGTAGGACTTATCGATGCGAATGGTAGCCAAATCTCTCTCTCTCTCTCTGTCTCTCTCTGTGTGTGTGTGTGTGTACACATACATACATACATGTACACATATATACAACAAAAACTATGCCTGACCAAAGATCTATCCATATCAAATGATTCAAAAGCTTAGATATTGCTCTTGATATATGAATAATATTAAATGCACATCATGCTTATAATTTGATGGTCCCGCAAATGCTTACATCACCAGATAATAAGACGGTCTATCAACATTCGCTGAACCGACCGAGACCGAATAGTTTGAGCCTTTGAGGCATGCCGAACTGTACTAGCAACTAACCGATGTGGTGCAGGTGTTCAATTCAAAATGCCAGCGAAAACGGAGCGAGCGATAAGGAAAGAGAGGAACAGAGAGAGAGAAGGGGAGAGAAGGAAGGAAAGACTGGCGATGGCCCATCGAGGCCGTCGGGGCTTCCGATCCTCTATGAGATGCAAGAAGAGAGAGATAAAGAGAGGAAAGAGAGAGAACAGGAAGCAGAAGGCGGCGGGAAGGCCATCAGAGGTCCGTCGGGCGGCCATCGGATAGTCCAAAATAGCCCTACGACCACCGCGAATTCGAAACAGGGGTTCAAACCTATGGCTATCGTAAGGCAATTTTGGGCCGTCCAGCAGCCACACAATAGTCATCTGATGGCCTCCCCACCCTCCTTCCACTCCCTCCTCTCTCTCTCCCTTCCCCTCTCTCTATCTCTCTCCCTCTCTTCTCGCATTTTGTCTCACAAAGGACCGTGGAGCCCGGAAGGCCTCAACGGCCTTCGGCAGCCTCCACAGCCCTCCAGTGGCCACCGCTGGTGTCTCCATCGGCCTCTCTTCCTTCCCTCCCTCCCCCTCTCCCTCCCGCTCTCATTATCTTCCTTTTCCTCCTCAGTTTATCTCTCATTTCCAGATCGGTTCGGGCCCGATATGATCCGATATGGGAGCATACCCACTTCTATCACCGGCTGATCGGCACGGGATATGGTTTCAAGTCGACAATCCTTGCAATCTATGGTGCATCACAATTAGTGACAAACCGGTTCAAATAATGGGGATAGATTAGCATAGGATATTGAAAATCATATACTTAAGGAACAAAAACACGATCATTCATTTCCATGAAACAATTTGACCTTGTAATGGACTTGTTCATAATGATCTTCGCTGATCTACTGTTTTATCATTGAGATGTCAGATGAAGCTTCGCCTTCAGTTTCTTGACTGTTGGTCAAATTTAGTTGCCTCACATAGTGGATGTCATGATATATTCTCATCGATTCTCAACCATCCATCCACCAGTTTTTTTATTAATTGACCATTTTGTCACAAGGTTTCAATGTCCCAACACCCATACAAATGCCAGTTTCATGATATAGTGTCGATTGTACTACACCATTCCAATGCAAAGCTGACATCATTCCATTTTGGTGGTTTACCATCAGCTAGACAATTATGGGCAGATCTTGGGGATCAGACCCTGAAGCAAGCTCAAACAATTTTGTTGGCACTGTTTGTATGAACCACGAAATATCTACGAATGCCTAAATCAATTTCCATGGTCAATCAATTGTCAACTTCCTAAACCAATGCCACCAAGCTTGGTGGTTTGGACCTTTAAAATATATGGCAAGCTCAAACCATTTTGTTGGCACCGTTTATATGAACTATGAAATATCTATGAATGCCTAAATCAATTGTCAACTTCCTAAAGCAATGCCACCCAGGTTGGTGGGTTGGACCTTTAAAATGTATGGCCTACAATGCCATACAGAGTAGGTTGAATCATCCCAAACCACCTGGTTTGGGGAGTACTAAACCAAAACAGTCAATTATAGGCAATAAGAGGTCTAAATCAAGATGAGCCAAGCAGAACCACTAAGTTTGGAGCGGTTCAAGCAGTCTGCCACAATAATTGGGGGATTGGGATGAGGCCATGAAGGCCTCCCATGACTTCTCATTAATAAAAAAAAAAAAGAAGTCTGGGGTAAAAAGGAAAGAAAGAGGGATTTCTTGCCGAATTTGAGGCTAAACCCCATCCAAAACAGATATAATCCCCTCCATGATCCCCATTCCTCTCTTTTTCATACTTGACATAGGCAAAAACTTGGAAAATGAGGGGAAATCATGCAAAGATTTTGTTTTTTCAGCATGATTTCATGATATACTGTAGATCTAAGGATGATCTACATATTGAGGAAGAAATCATAATTTTTCATTGATCATGTAATTTTTAGATTAAAAACATATTTTGAATTAAAGAATAATAGAAATAAATAAGATTCAAAAATCTTCTGAAAAATTGGTGGCATATTGGAGGTAATGCATGTTACTTGCGATCTTATTTAGATATGAATTTAATTTGGGCATGGTTATGACTACTCAAGACTAAGCCCAATTTCAGATAAATTTCAAATATAAGTAGCTAAAAGTGCATGCCCTTAGATTGAAATAAATATAGGTAGTACCTAGTAGGGTTCTACATCAGTCCAAATTAAATTAATTTTCCAAATATCTTATAGTTAAATACTAATTTATTATTTAAATATCAATTAAAAATATTTAGAAATTATAAACATTATGAAAAATCAGTGATATATATAGATAATGCCGATATATTTTTGGAAACACAATATAAATTATCTAATTTTCAAGCATTCAATTAATTAAATAATTATTAATTCAACTAAAAATCATGAAAAGTTATGAATTCGGTATTTGGGCACATTTTCTAGAACAATAAGCAAAAGATTTTAAGTAGCATTATAAATTATCACAAATTTTAAGCGAAATTAAATTGTAAAAGTGACTATTTAAAAATATAAATTTATTATTCTTAAAAAATGTAGATTGACTTTACATAATTTATGAAGATGAATGAGCTTCTGACATGCATTCTTCAAACTAGTAGAAATTGATCCAAGGAGGAAAAGGAGGACACTAACATAGGTTAGGACCAGCATGATAATTTAAGGCCTTCACAACTAGAGGTGCAAGTGGTGCGATGCAAAGTTGTGGGAGAAAGATGATGAGATTGAACCAACATCTAACTGATGGTTGCCTTGGTATGGCTACTTGTAAGAAATGTCCACCAAAGGTCCCATAATTGATAAAAAAGTACTTTGCCGAATAGAGTGTACCGACCATAGCTCAATACATGCTTGTTCAACTCCCAAACAAGCCAAAATAGTTCAGGATTTTGAGCTCAACAAGTAACCGAGCTAAACACAGCCCAAGCCTAGCTCAATTGCATGCAGGTTAATATAGCTCAAAATTAGATATTTAATTATTCATTTATATAGAATATTATTTTGATTATTTACAAATTCAAGGTAATTTGCATTTACTTTAAATTATTAGTAAACTTTACTTAAGGAATAAAATCCATAATTGGTAGATCCAAATCTAATGCCATATATGCTTATTTATTAATTGAAATTTTTAATCCATAATTGGTAGATCCAAATCTAATGCCATATATATTTATTTATTAATTAGAATTTTTAGTTTTACATCTAAAGAATCAATGGAATAAGTGGAAATCTACAGCAGTCCGCCACTTTCCCCTTTTCGAATATTCCAGCCATTACGCCAACCCTTCTCTCATTTTGTTGAATCCCTCTACTCTCCAACTCCACCTCTGCCTCTCTCTCCCCCTTTTCTAACCCGAACACCAAGAGCTACTAAGGCATGAATAGAGTGAGCCTTCTCATGATGTCTCCTTCCATTGTGACCGTGATTGTAGCTTTGGATCATTCAAAATTATAGAGATGAGAGGTAGGAGATATAGAATTTCATTTTCTCCTTTTTTCCCTCTACTTTTGAAAGAAAGAAATTGGAGATGGAGCATTGGTATCTTCCTCTTCTTTTTCTTTATTTTCCTCTACCATACCTAAAAGCCCAAGCTTGAGAAACTATTCAAGCTAAGCTCGAACCAGCTCAACATAAAACGAGCCAAGTTTGAGCTCAGCATCTCTAGCCCAACTTGAGCTTGAGTTGATCTAAAACTAGCTCCACACAATTTTGAGCAGAGCTTAAGCTGACCCAGCTCACTTATGTTTGGCTTGTTTACACCCTAATCTAGTGATCAAATAAATTAAATCTAGATTTGGTAAAGTTTCCCTAATTTCACTGGTTAGCATGATATAATGTTTAGATTATCAATGAAATTTCAGAAAGAAGTACATGGAAGAAAATTAACCAGCTTAGAATGCATTTCTAACTTAACTATGGCTTCAAATTGGTCAATCTGATGCAAATATCCCTATAGCAGTATGTTCCCTCTACTTTCTTTCCACCTTCAAATGTCTGAAAACAAGAAAAATCACCCTTTAACTCACTTCCTTAGCGGTACTTAGATGTACTACTCAGTTTAGGAAAGGTCTGACTCTGAGATCATCTAGGACAAAACAGCATAAATCCAACCCTAAACCACTAGATCCACCCTTGGTTTGTGCAGCTTGTGGGTGGTTTCGATAGCTTTTGCATGAACCAAGCCTCCATGCTTCCAAAAGAAGTCTCCCTGCTTCCAAACCAGGGGTCCCTGTATCAAGAAGGCCTTGGTATGGTATGTATCAATAGATAGATGCTGAATAACCAAGTCCCCTCAATTTACACCTTGGTCGAGTGTCACTAGTGATATCATATAACTCCATGTCTGTACCTCTAGTCACATGTTGTTGAGATGGTATTTACGAAGAGCACTTATACCAACCTATTTTCTCAAAATGTTAATGTAGAATACAACTACAAATTCTTGTGAGCATCATGCAGAAAAGCATGGTCTATAGTAGCTTTTATCAACCATCAGACTTTTCAATTCCAAATTGAAAATGAGATAAGCCCACTTGAATTTCATAGCACACCACAAACTGGAATCTCCATTTCCCCAGCTTAGGAAACCCTCTATTATCCTCCCTTGGACACTTTCCAACTAGGGAAAGATTCTGACTGCTAATCAACCGATCTCTCATCTTGAGTCAAGGAGAGGCTTCTTTGATCACTCCATTTGCTTGGTCCAAAAAGAAAGTTTGAAGATGTTTTGACATACAATGCATAATGAACCTCCTTTCGAAAGGAGATTTCAAGGTCTCACAAATGCACGATGTCATGGTGTATCGTACCAATACATGGTATGCCATTAAGGTGCTGATTCCTTAAATCTAGAAATGGAGAGGGGAAGCAGGGCATCAATAGAGTGGTGGCAAATGTGCTAGAAGTGCCGACAAGGCTGATCAATGAGGGAAACCAGCGTCGAGGGTGATTGAGCAAAAGGAGGAGACAAGAGAGAGCAAGAGATAGGAGAAAAGAGAGATCCGAGCTGGATCTGAGCTCTCTTCAGCCCAGCATCTCCATCACCGTGAGAGATAGACACGCACTGATGGCCATGCAAGGCTCCAAACAACCAGGGCAGCATGCTCATGGAATTGTTGTGGATCACTCACCGAAGAGAGGCAAGGAGAGAAGGGATAAATCGGGAGAGGAAAAATAGGGGATTGAAGGATCTTTTAGATTGGGAGAGAGCAAGGGCGTCGAGGGTTATGTTGGCTCGATGTGGGCAAAACCAATCAAAATCAAAGTGTTTCATACCGACCTGTACTACCCCATATGTGACTGTACTAGTAAGATATTGGTATGTCACCGTGGTTCAGTTTGGTATATGAGCCAAATCGGTCCGAACTGAGTAGAATCATCACATACCACATAGTTTCGAACAATATTATGGGTGGGAGTAAAGAAAAAGAAATGTTGTGTCTCGATATGGGATGTTTACGTACTGTACTGAACTAGCAATGTACCGACCGGTATGGTTGTCAAGACTAGATTTGTGGACCTTAATCAAAACTAGTCTGAACCAACTAGCATCGGGCACATATGCTCTGTTCGGCCTAATAATCATCAATATTAGCTGTGCCCTAACTCATTGCCACATTGATTCAATATCATATGCCCCAACTAGGTAGTTTGGGTTGGTTATGTGTACCTCAAAGAATTTCTTAGGTCCTCTTTAGAGTTCATCTCCGCTCAACACAGCATTATGTTCCTCCATAAGCATACAACTATCCTGCCTTAAGGTCTCTCAAGGCTTTTTTCTAAAGACATGATCAACTTTTTTGTAATAAGACATCACAACAAGCAGAGGTGGCAACCAATGGACTTGGTAGGGCTCGAATTGGGCTAAGTCCATATATCAAGGGCCTAAAGACTCAACCAAACCTACACCCACGTTGAAGTAGGTCAAGAATGATTGACCTAAACCTGACCTATGATCAACACGCCTGACCCACATCCGACCTGCTAAGCCTTTTCATCAATGTAGGCACATTATTTTTGGGCTTTTATTGCATGCTTAGGGCTGATAGCAAGGAATGCTAAACCAACCCCGAAGTGAACTGATGCTAACTCAGAATAGCCGGCCACGTAGGTCAGATCAGAATCTTCGGATTATAAATTGCTCTGAATCCAATACTTCAAATTCAATGCTTTTTTCATTGAGACATCCATGCCTCTTCGGGAACCTTTAGGGGATTTCTCTCCAGCTCTCTCTGCTCTCACCAACACACAATCCCTCATTCATTTTGCCCACTCACCATTGGCAATTGATCCCTTCTCTAGGATCTTATCTTGACATCGATCCATGCAAGATTGCTCCCCAACCTCATCCTCATTGACAATGTGTCCACCCTCACCTCTACCGCCCTCCGCGCAACATTGAACCATCCTCTCTCTCTCTCTCTCTCTCTCAAGT
>KE505103.1:94531-113324 GCA_000441515.1 Elaeis oleifera
TCTCTCTCTCTCTCTCTCTCAAGTAAGCGGGGCTCTCTCTCCCCCCCCCCTCCTCCCTCCTTCCCTCTCCCTAGCCTGGGGTTTCATCTTGACATCGATCATCGCACAATTGCTCCCCAATTGTTCCCAACCTCATCCTCATCGACGACATCACCACCCCTGCCTCCACCCTGCTCTCCAATGGCATCAAACATTCTCTCTCTCAAGTGAGTAGTGACCTCTCTCTCTCTCTCTTCCTCTCCTTCCTCTCCAGCCCTCCCTCTCTTCCTACTGCTCCATCTCCCCCTCCCTCTCCATGTTTCACTATGCTCCAAGATGATAAGGACAGACCCGCACTGTACCATACTGTAATGTAGCTGAGGCAAACCCTGATCGATTGGCTATGTTTTTTCATATTATATGGATTACTTTTACAACAAGTTAATTTCTCAAAACCATTTTAGTTATATTACAATAAATGTTGTTTTGGAATTAGAAACTAAACATATTGACAACAAATACACTACAAACCCTATACCATCTATTCTTTTCAAAATTACAAGCCATTAGGTCAACATCTGAAGGCTCATGACACTCACTACATAAAGTTATATATCTTTATTTTAAAAAATACTATTACATATATACTCTTCCCTATGACCAAGCAAGTTGAGGGGTCTTGACTCAAACTAAACATGACCTGCAGGTTGGTGTTGGCTGACCTATACCCTAAGTGGGTCCAGGTTGGATCTAGTAAATGGGTCTAGGACAAGATTGCCACCCCTAACCACAAGTAATACCTTGGAAGCCTTTAGTGATGGTAAAGAGAAATTTTAACATATCAAGAAAGAAATGGTAAAGAACATGGATTCAAAAATCATCAAAATAGGACAGTACCATCTACAGTTCTGCACCCTACTATTTCGTCACAAAATCAGCACTAGTCTGGATGTCAGGACACCAGAACCACCCATACTCACACATACCAGCCATGCTAGTCTGCACCAATACATAACAATGGTATCATACCAACTGTACCAATCGGTACCAACAGCTTTTCATTCCTTTTGATGCTGCAAGTTTTGTTATATATGTCAGAACTATAACAAACATTCCGATAATGTTTCATTCTGATAAAAAAAAGGTCCAGAGTTCTGTACCAGTTTATAAAACCTTGTTAAAGATACAAATATCTCAGAATAGTCAGGAACAAAAGGTGGCAAGTCTTCAGCAGCTAAATGATAAACAAGGCATAGAGTTAAGCTACAGTGCAAATTACAAAACCTGCAAATACTTAAAATAAAAAGTAAGCATGGAAATACAAAATAGAACATATGATAAGTATATTGTACAGAAATAGGTAGAAGTAATCACAAAAAGTTAAGCTATGATATGATATTTGTCTGACATATTGGGAAGATAATAATCCTCAAAATATTGTAAGACTAAAAGTAATGTTTAAAGGATATGTAGCAATATAGTTCAGTAATAAAAAATACTGAATTGCTTTTGTCAAATATGTGCTTGCTAAGAGTGCAACCAATACTTACCCACAATTATACACAACATTATGAATAAGATTGATGCTGCTCCGCTGATCTATGATGGGTATGAAGCACTCCTCCATGACTGCAAGAGCAACAGCAATCTTGGAGTTGCATTCAGCCCATTGGAGTGGCACACACTGTTCCTGAGTATCCTCATCAAAATGATGAATAATACTCCATGAGAATCCTGCTTCCAAGTCATTCTTGACACCCAGAATCTTGTGCAATTGTTTGTACACCTGCAGCAGTAAAGAAACATGTATCAAAGTGATCCCTATAATGCATAAGGCAGCTTCATGGTAGAGAATAATGGTTCCACCAAAGTTTGTATACAAGCAGAATATGAGTCCCCGTTGCAAAATTGCAAGAATAATTATAGCAAACAAAATGCAAGTTGCCAAATGCCAGAATGAAACTAGTTTTTTCTTTATATCCAATTGTTGTTCTTAGGTATATCAAACCAGTTTGGACAAGGAATTTGAAAAATGAAATTTTCCAGCTAAAGATCACATGTTCATATCACATAACAACAAGGAATACCAGAACTCTTTTTCTACCTCAATTTTAGGAGATGGAATAATCAACTGAGAGAGGATAAACTGAAAGATGGATCCAGATGTTGGAATAAGCATAAAAAACAAGCATCAAAGTATTTTAGGTGTCTCAATAGAGTGCAAGATTCAAATGGTACGAACATGCAAGCCTTTTAAAAATATAACATGTTTTTGCATTTACAAACTAGATCCTCAAACATGGATAGTAACCTATCAAACAGTTAGCTTTGTGAACATGGTTGTAATCCCAACAACCAATGAAATGTTTGTGTTACTCTTTATTGAGATCAAATTTTCTTTTTTGCATCAATTATTCTGCAAGTATGATGCATGTAATTAATAGTCTAATTCAAGGGGAAGAACAATAGCAGATGATTGTGATCTAATCATGTTGTTGGCGTGACCAAGGTCTGATATACCATGGTACAAAGGCATAAGGTTACACCAGGGTACAATATGTACTGCAGTACAACCCCGTATCCACTCATGGTTTATCCAAGGTTTGAAATATCATAGTATGATACATTATTGTACGTCCTCAAACGTGCCTCAATACATCAAGATAGGGGGTGTCTTGTATCATGATGGTCAGTTTTCAAATCTTGTATTGGAAATTTTGAATGATTCAAGTGAAAGGAGAATTTGGTGAATGCCAGTGATTTCATCATCCAATGAAAAGTTGGTATTTGATACGTTGCAATCAGATTATTGTTTAAATTGACTAATACACGCTTCCAAATTTTTGAGTTCATCTCTAAAACAATATCTAAAGGGCAAGAGAACTAATAGGGGTATATAACAACTGATGAGAATGGTGTGTTTACTAGAGAAGTTACCATTTAATGGAATAGCTTCAACCATGGTTCTCATCTTGCAAATAGTAGACAAGTACTTTACACACGTTGTGACAAATTACAAGATCTCTTTTACATGAACTACAAGAGATCTTCAAGTTCATTAATGACAAAACTAGTACATATGCACATGCAATGCACATTAAATGAAAAGGCTAAAACACTTATTTAAGATAATCAGTAAAGAAATATTTCAGTTTTGTTTTGAAACTCTAATATTTGCCTTAATTTTACGTAACATTTAATAACTTACGAAGAAAAGGTTCCTCATAAAGTGAGTGGTGAATTACTTGCACAAAGTGGAAAGATTCGAAAATTACTATCCTTACCATATGGGGAATGCACCATAGCTTCTATTCCCATACAACGTATCAAGCATTTGCGATGCCTCCATAAATAACGGTAAAAAGATTTTAGCACGAACCAACACCAAAACCACAAGTACGAGATGCATATATGGAAACAAGGGGATAATTTGCATGATAAGCACCTACAACAAACATGTTAATTCAAGATTTCTGTCCAAGTCCTGTATTGTGCATATGAAAAGCTAACATGTTTTGACTGGGTGGGCCACATGTGCTAGGGCAATCAGCATCTATTAAAAATTTACTAAGAATTAAGTGGTTTGCATGCCCATACTCAAAGCACATGTTTCCTACAAACTCAAAGCACATTTTATAACAATTTTAAAATAACAACTTGTTTACACCACATCTTAACTTAGAGCGGAAGCCCAAAGGCTGGTTAGACAGCAGATAAATAGCAGCACCAGGAGTAATAATAATAAGAGGCTCTAACCATTGTAAAGGATGAGAATTAAGGTCTGATTTGACAGGACAAATGCAGAGGTCAATAGTTAGAGTCAAGAGTGTTGGATGATACTACTTACATCACATTTCAATCAATGATATGAAGATCAGCTAAGATAATGCCACATGGTAAGGCTTGAGGAAGGCCAAATGACAGTCAAAAGATAGACTAGAAAATGACAACGTAGGCCAATCAAGTCACCACATGGTACCACATAAAATAGGCCGAATGACATTTAGAAAGTGTCAGTTGGACTAGGCTATGAGTAGGTGGTCACTTGAGATACAGGCCAAGTCTCAAGGATAAGTGGTAAAACATAGGACAATTGTAAGCATAGCCAACCTTAAAAGCTTAAGTGTTGAATATAGGCCAACTGTACTCTTTGTTATTCAGGCAACTAAGTCATCAACCTAATACAGGGTAGAGGCCCCAGAGCAAAAAGTGAGAAGCAGAGATCATTACCGAAAGTTCAGCATGTGGGAAGTGGAGACAAATAGTTAGCAACTAGAACTAGCAGCAGCAACGGTCACAAGAAAATGGCTGAAGTGGTGCAAACCAGATATGACAGGTGTCAATACTAGAGGGGCACAACTATCTAATGGTTACAAGAATTGATGTATAAATGCCTAATTGTAATCTAAAAGGCCCTTCACTAATCAAATGACCAATACTTCATTTTCTCTCCCAGTTGCTTTTCTTTATCTTTAGTTATCCTTTAGCTCATAGTCTTTAGAGGAGCGGCATAGTTACAGAACCTTTCCTTGAGAAGGTGGTACCTTAATGAAAATCCTTGAAGGTCAGAGCAATAGAATCCACAAACATCCAACCTTTCCTGTTCAGATACCAATGGCACACCCATGCATCGATCCAGCCCAATCATAGACTTGTTCTCCTTGTGATGCCATTCCTATAGGGAAAAGAGGAGCAATAAGCTCTCTGGCATGCCCAGTAGGACATCGATAGGTACTACAATGTTGCCATCGAAGAGGTGTGATGTTCAACCATTAGATTCGGTGGAAAGTCCGACCACAACTCTGCAGACGAACATCGAATGCCCAGGCTACACCATCCAGACAGAGTCCACAAGCTTAACTTGGAGTAAAAGTTCTCGGCAAACAGATGAATTCTAGTCCTCAGGAGGATCCTGGCATGAAGGTTAGATTCCTCAAGTGGGATTAGTTGAGCCCATAACCGGTCCTTGGTATGACATTCTCTCATGGTTCAGATTCTATATGGAAGAAAGCCAGCAAGATTTACTAGAGGCAATGATAAGCCAAGTAGCCACTGCATTGAGGTCATTGTAAAGCAGCAGGAGTCTTCCTCAACTCTCATGGAAAAGCATGTCAAAGAGCTTGTCTTATGCTCTTTAAGCAATACCACGTGCAACACTATATACCAGTCAATCTTATGAAGAATATGGTCGATAACATTCCTTGTATGGCAAGTAAATCAGTTGATCATTTTCTACCATATGGAAGTGCAAGGATACCAGAGAAGCCTGACCTTTGAAAATGTCCTATGAAAAAGAAAAAGCTGAATTTTGCACTAAAGAACGCTCAGGGTCCAACGACCTAGGTGATGAAGATGATGCTTCACCAATGAATGGGGAACCTTTTGAGTCAAGCCCAATATGTTATCATAAATGCTCCAGTTAATATCAAGCTAGCTCTAGAACCCAGAAAAAAGTTCAACAACCCAGATCCACAGCTAAGTATAAGGAGGAATTATATTGGTGTGGGGTTGTCTCAGACCAAATTCTTGTGCGAGAAATTGGTTGTACTTCATGGAATGGTATCTCCATGGATGGAGGTCCCGGTATCTCCAGAAAATGGGATGCCCTACTGTCCTATTCCATCCCGGCAATGGTCTTGATCATGCATCCAGTAGATATCCTCCATCTTCCTCCTTCTTCTTTCTTCCTTCTTTCTATTTTTCTTTCTTTCTTTTTTTTCTCCTAACTTCCTTCTTCCTTTCTTTTCTTTCATTATCTTATCCCTTCCTTTCTTTTTACTTTTCTTCTTCTTTCTCTTTCCTTTCTTCCTTCTTTCCTTCTTTCTTTTTCTTCTCTTCCTTTCTTTCTTACATTTTTCTTCTTCTTTCTTCTTTTCACTTTTGCCCTTTCCTCATCTTCCTTCTTTTTCTCTCTTTCTTCTTCTCTCCCCGCATAGATGAGTTTTGAAGTCCCAACCCCATCCCGGTTCTCTTTCTTACAGAAACAAGACAGGATGGTTAGGATGCCCCCCCAATCCTGTTGGGACGTAAACCTTAACCATAACTATAGTATTAAACCAAATATCATGTAAACCTTTCAATCCCTACTGTTTTGGTTCCATACTTTGGGTCACCAACAAGCATAACATGACAACACTCTAATGGTTATGATTTAGTATCAATGCTTAAGGATTATCTAATCAAAAACCTTCAATTGGATGCTTTCTCTACCATAGCCAACCAAGAAAAGTAAGTTACTACAAGCAATTCCAAAAGTCATACATTTTCATATGGTACAAAGCATTTGGATTACCGGTTCTGATCAGCATACCGAACCTTACTAGTATAGTGCAGCACTACACCAACACACAATATGACTCTCAATGCCAGCATCACATATTGAGGTGGGCACCATATGTTGATACAATACTAGTACCACCTTAGTGGTAGGGTATGAGAAGGTGGTATGCATTGATAAATCCAAAGAATCATACTTTTCATATAGTACAAGCATTTGAATTACCGGTCTTGATCCCCAAATTGAACCTTACTAGTATGGTGCAGTAGTATTCCACTGTACAATATGCCTATTAGGGCCACCACAACAAAAGTGAATACTGTACCATGTGTTGATACGGTATCATAATTAGGTGCACATTGGTACCACCTTAGTGGTATGGTATGATAAGGGCGGTATGCACCTGTGGGTTAATCCTTGGCATAAATTCTGAAGTTGCCCGTTTGTTCTCTTATAAACCCATACATGACTTAACAAATGAAGGACCAAGGCTGAAATATTACATTTTGGCACAAACTAAAATAAAAGATAAGTAGCTTTATTTAATGGTGTCATAATGACATGATCTTTATTGTGTCATACAAATCTTAGTGCTTCCCTATGCAAATGGTGCAAACTAAGGGCAAGATCAAATCTGCAAAGCAGTTGCTTGGAGCCTTCATTATACACACCATAAGGATTGATTTTAGATGTTAAATTATTAAAATGACACAATAAGGTCCCAAAAGAGAGCATCAGAAATCTCATGCTACCATAAGTTGACCCATAGCCTCAGAAACCAGTCTATGCCACTGCATACGCACAAGAGCCTCCATAGCTGCTTTGCATAAGGGTTTAGGCAGCCCATATATGTGGATGGCCTTCAACGTACACACACAAATGGCCCACATATGCCTAAGCCACCTATGCAGATTCTCTTCTCCTCATCCACTTTCTTTACATTTTTTATCATTTTCTTTTTTTTTACTCGCTTATTTCTAGTTTTCTAATTTGTCCATTGATATGAATTCATTATTTGAAAACAAGCCACATAGGCCCTGCTTAAGCAACATTTTCTCGGGTACTATCTAATATCTTGACCATCTAAATAATTTGCTGTTTTTAAGGTTCACCATCTCGGTACCAGACCCAATACCAGTACCATCTTATTATAGTGTCGATATGTGATTCGGTACAATACAAGATGCTATATCGAGTGTCCGTATAGTATGAGACACCATACTAGTTCGGTACTGATACACTATGCTGCACCCCGTGCCACTTGGTATGGAGCGGTTCGATACTGGTACACTATGCTGCACCCCGTGCCACTTAGTATGGAGCGGTACGACAGACCATGCACTTTTAGAAACCTTGATTTCAATAAATCTATGATGAAACTCGGTGATTATTGTCAGGTTTTTACAAGTTATTTTCAATACCCAAAAGCAAAGCTCCATACTATGGAGGAAATAATGCAGCATCCAGTGTTTGTAAAGAAGTTCCTCTGATCTTTCATAACTCATAAAATCCAGAAAGCATTACATCTCAGTTATGTGCAAGGTGCTGGAGGAAAACAACCATCACTGAGCTGGGCTAGAAAACAATCCCGAATTCCTAACTTGTATATAAACAAACATCTAATAATGCTGCATACTGAAGATGAGTACTTGAATCGATACTTCAGAATTTCAAGTTATGCAGAAGCTAGCAAGCCTAGGTTAGCACACTTGAGTATGTAGAATAGTTAAAATAGTTGCATAATTGGCTAGAGACGTTCCAGATTTTCTACAAGCAATTTACAAATTTGATAGAAGAATATAATTGATATCATATGAACTGAATGGATTGGGATAATAAACATCAACAGCACAAAATTATCGGGGATACCTTTCTGCAGCTCTCCCCACAAAATGAAGTTTCAGAATAATTGGAACCAACAGAGATAGCATCCACCTCAGGAATACAATTTTGATGATCTACAAAATATGCCAATAAATTTAATCATATTTTGCCACCTATCAAGGTCTAAAAATAGAAAAATTACAAAGAACATACAATTGAGAATACGATAAAGAATGCTCACATTTTTTTCCACATTGTGCACACAAGAGTAACGGACAAGGAGGTAAACTACTTTCTTGAACAGCAGGAGAAACTAACCCACAAAACCTGCATGAACAGTTTGTACAGTGCCAATCTCCAGCAGGTAGCATCTACAAAAAGAATGGTTAGGAACTCAATGAAAACAACTATACTGCTCCAAACAAGACCAGGATGAGAGTGATGATGCAGGAAATATGAAAAAGAAATAAACGGTCCAGAAACCAAAGTTAAAGAAATTTCAATGGGGGCCATAAAAAATACTAGCTCTAGGTAACCTTCTTTTTCCCACTCCTCTCAATTTCTTTTGATATTATAAGCAGTTTCATAAATGTATAGAGTACCTATTTCCCGTACCTCAATGCCTAAGCAGTCCAAGTGGAAAGTTGAAGGACAGCCATCGCAACAGATCAAGTCACCACCATCTCCACAGATGCCACAGGTATCATCATTTGGATCATCATCATTAATATCTACATTGTAGAATCCCTGCCTTTCAGATTCATCCTGTTTTTCCCATGCATTTAGCTGACACTGCAACAGTGAAAGTCCGGAATCCTCCACGTATACATTTTGGTATGGTTGATGAAGTTTGCTACCAGCATGAAGCTCAAACTTTGATACAGTAAGAATTTTACTACAGCAACTGCAACGAATGCCCTCTCTAGTGATCCAACCCTGTAGCTTTGCTCGTGTTTTCTTCTTGTTCATGTACTTCACTTTTCCATTTTCAGGCACCACTCCCAAATCTATCATCCATGAGAGAACGGTCCGTTTCCAGGCATATGGAACATAATCATCAATCTCAACCTCTGTCTCTTGGTTAGCACCACGAGCCAACAGAGCACACCCTCTCTGTTTATTTCTTCCTGTTTGAAGATGTTTATGAGCTGTGGAGACACCAATGCATGAAGTGCAGTTTGACTTTTTTCTCCCTTTAAGTCCTGCAATTTTATGTTTTAAAGGTCTATTGAGGTCTCTCATCTTAGATGTTTCCTTTGTCTTTCTGTTTGTGCTATCTCCAACTCTGTTTTCAGATTCTTCAAACCTCGCCTTATGTCCTCTCTTGTTCACCACCTTCCTCCTTAACATACTCAGTTCCTTCACCGTTATGGCAGGAGACTGAAAACTTGTCCCTTCAAAGTTGGGACTGCTCCCAGAATGCAAATTAGATGACTTTTCAAACATATCCTTGCTTTCATCATCATGTGCACAATTTAATTGATCCTGAAACACCTCATAAGCCTTTGTAATTGACCAATATCCAGTCCCTTGGGGAGATATATAAACAGCATCTTCATACTTTCTGTTCTTCCTAGGCCTTAAGTCGATCCTCCAACCAGCATTCAAAGCATCTTCCTTATCTGATCTCTAATCTTCTGCTTAGCAGTATTACGACCTACACTTGCTTCACTCATATTCTGCTTGGTCGGAAGCGGAGTCTTCAAACTAGAGCTACTCTCCCCTCCGACGACAAGGTCTGTCTTGCCATGTGACACATCCAAATTCTCTGATTCTCTTTGCAGAGATACAATTTTTCGCTCAGACTTTGGCTCATGGAGTTTGTTTTCTCAGATGAAGGAATTTTTTCCTCGTTCAACTGAATTTTACCTATTGCATTGGTGGAAGTTGATTTGTTAAGGACTTTTCTTCCTCCAGAAGTGGAAGATTGCGTGGATGTATCTGTGGAACTCGATTCTCTTTGTGGGGATAAAATTTGGTGCTCTGATTTAGGCTCACAAACTTTGTCTTTCTCTGGTGAAGAAATTTTCCTTTGTTCAATTGCTTTTTGTTTGGCACATCCGTGGAACTTGATTTTCTCAGAACTTTTCTCTCTCCAGAATGGGCAGGTTGCATAGTCATATGGAGTTTAGCAATGCCAGGGACCCTAAAGTCTTTGATCTTTCTTCACCACCCTTTGGTTATGGACTTTCTCAAGCCCAGACACCTTCTTGTTACTTGGTAAAACCTCAGAACACCACCTTTGCCTTGAATCCTGACACCTTTCTGTAGCGAGATACCACCCTCCAGTCTCTTGTCAGCATTTGCAGCATGGCCTTTATGTTTTGAGATCCGATGAGTTTGACAACCCAGACGTTCCTTCCACCTTATTTTTTCTGCTTCTGACTTGCTAATCTTGCCACTCTTAATAAGATTAGACAGCGTCTGTTTTGTTTCATGTCATCCCACTCCATACCAGCAGGAGAAGTTGGTCTAGAGCCCAGAGCCCGACCAATGCTAATCTCTCCTCTTTGATTACCACATTTCGAAGAATCAATTTTCAACTTTTTATCACCCATTACCTCAATTTGATCTCTGCCACGTTTCAAAGAATCTATTTTGATGTTTTTCGGAGGGATTTCAGAATCAGATGCTTCTCTCCTCTCTTTCTTTAAAGCTAAACCTGTCATTCTTTCTTATCAGTGACCGCTACTTCCCTTTGCTTCTCAGCATCAGACATCATAGCCTTCTTTCTACGCACCAAAATCTCGTTTTTCTGATTCATCCGCTTATCTTTCTTCTTTCCAACACTGGAGTTGTCTCCATTCTGATCAACTCCGTGATCAATTTTCCGGCGAGGACAAATCAGAAACTCATCCGATTCCGAATCACTTAGGATCAGCCTTCTCTTCTTCTTCTCCTTCCTGATAACCTTGGGTCCGCATGCAGCGTCCGCAGGCCCTTCCCCCTTCTTCCCAATGCCCCTCTCTTTCTCCTCGCAAGACATCGCAATCCCACTTGACCTAATCTCAATACGCAGATGAAACAATCACTCGAAACCAAATCCAATCGAGAAAACCGATCGAATCCAGAAATCAAGAAGCCCGTACCGCCACCGCCATCCATCCTGCCCCCAATCCATTAATCAATCGATCAACCAAAGGCAAACAGAAATGATCACAAAATATCTGAAGCAATAGAACAGATCAAAAATCCAATAGAACCCCGAAATCGAAACCAAAATCAAGAAGAAAAAAAATCCCCGTACCTTGAATTCCAGCAGCTTTCGAGAGGATACAATCGATCTAAAACGAGGAAAGGGGAGAAGAGGGAGAGGAAATGAGGACTCGGGAGGAGAGAGAAAGAAGAGGGAGAGAGACGAGGAAACAGCGATTTCGGGGGGGTGGGGGGGTGTTCTTTGGGGAGCTTTTAAACACTTGGTTGGAGCATTGAAGTTGGGCTTCGAGCCGCTCCTCCCACCGGGCCGGGTGTGGGTTTTTCCGTGTGTAAATTTTTTTTGGCCCCTGGTCTGTCGCGTCTCTTCGGTTCCTTCCCTCCAGGTTCCGCGCTTCGGCGTGGCCGGCAGGGGGGTGGCCGAGCAATAACAATTAAAGGGACACGATGGACGGCTCTGATATCCCAGTTGGTAGCGGTGAAAGTGGTATGGTTAGTATCCATCCGTATTTATTTTTTATTCAAATTAATTTGGATAACAATAAGATTTTGAGGATCGATTAATATCTATATTTATAATATTTTTATCAAAAAAATTAAATATAAATATAGATAGATAACTATCCGATCTATATTTAAATATTCAAATCTACATATAATTCTATATAATTTTATATAATAATTATTAATTTTAAAAAATATACAACTATATGTTATTAACTTGGTTTATCATCTATTTAGTAATATCTTTCTGTAATCATTAAATTTAATTATCTAAATTATGTCTGTAATTATATGCATACTTCTAATAGTTGAATTGTATCTGTATCTATTTAAAATAAATATGAACATAAATTTTTTCATCCGAATAATATTCATATCCATATTTATATTTGTTAGATAAAATAAATATAGATATAGATATGATAATATCTGATCCGATTTCAATTCTACCAATTAGTATATCTTGAGTTGTTTGGTAAACACATCTTTTTTAATTTTATATATTTGATTGAAATTTTGATTTTTTTGAATTGTACTTATAGCCGTTTATAAACTAATACTGATACAGTTTCTCCGAGCAAAAATATATATACTGAATAATTTTGACCATTGAGATCGCTTGCATTGAGTTGGATACAAATTAGGTCAAAATTTTATCAATCCGAATCCAATTTATTATTAAAAAAAGAGTCAAAAATCTAGATTCAACCCAACCTCTTTTGCAAATAGGTAATCCGACTCGACGTACATAATTCAATTATTAGATGTATCGAAATAGACTAAATGGATTAAACAGACTCAATAAATTTTTAATAGATTAAATAACTTTAGAACAAATTAAATAGGTCTTAAGTAGGTTAAACAGGTCACGAGCAAGTTAAACAAATTGCCCAATTATCAAATAAATCAAAATAAGTTAAACAAGTCAGAGGCCTATACCTGAATCCGACTTTTTAATAAGCAGGTCTAAATAGCTGGACTCGTTTATAATTTGAATCTATTTATGCCAAATCCAAATCTACTTAAATTGGATTAATTACAAGTTAAATCACAAATTATCATCCTGATTGAGACAAAATGGTCCTTTCAGTATTAAGGACTTTTTTTTTTTATTTGATCACCATATATTTAATGATGATTGTAGCTTTTAAACTTTTGTTATTAAGTGACAAGTGCTTCACAATAAAAGAGAAAGGAAAAATAAATTTATCTAAATAATATATTATATAAAAAATTATAGAAACATCTCTTCAAATTTGATTAAAAATATATATATTATCCTAAAATTTAAAACTTTTCAACACCCGAACATATTTTTTTAGAATCAATATAGCTCCAACATCCATCTCTCTTAAGAATCGTTATCATCCAATTGTCACATAATAACTTAACAGACCTATTTTTTCAATGTCCTTTCCACAACTTTAGAACTGGACTTTAATTTTGGCATGAAGGGAAGAAGATCCCATGACACTCATGTGACTCTCTCCTTCCTTCCAACTAATTTTTTCAAAATAAGGTTTCATGGTACGTAGATAATCCTAATTTGGTTGAGTAGGGTGAAGATATAATTAAAAGGAAGAGGGAGTAGAGTGATGGGGAAACCTTGGGGGAACTTCATCTAAAGCTCTGAAACCTTGATGACTTTAAGCGAAAACTCTGACCAAAGCTTCTTTTTGTATTGGAACTATAGGTTGAGGCTCCTTGGAAAACCACATGGACCATAGCTAATTGCTAATGATAGTTTTGTGAATGCTTAATGTACAAAGTATGGTGCTTGCTGATTTCTAATCTAACTGATTTCTCATAAATCTCTTCTAATTATTGATGCAAACAAGAAGAGAATATAGGTTTTTTCCATTACATGGTATTCCATCCTCACCATATATGAGAGAGGTCATTAACAAGTTGTATTCCTTAGATAAGAAACCTAAGAGGGAAGATGGATTGGACTTTTCAAAAAACTTTATAAGTATGTGCAACGAAAACAAATTTTTAGAGTGTATGAGTTGTGTGAAAGCAAATATATGTAGCTAATTAACTAATATTTAAGTACAACAAACAACACAATTAATAATATCGCAAATATAAAGATTTATAGCAATTCGATGCTAAATCTGGCACATACGCCTACCCTCTAAGGCTCCCTCCTTAAAAATTTTCAATCTACTATTGGTATTATGATGAATACAAATATTAGATACTATCTACCAAAACCTCTAGCTTAACCCAAGCTAGTTACTCCATTTTGTAGGTATGGATAAGCGTTTACACTCCATTTTTAAGGCATGGATCAACCTATGTCATCCACAAATATAATGAGAAATAATCAAAATACAATAAATACAATAATGCTTCTTAATGAGCTAAATTAAAACAATAAAGCACTCTTTGATTTGTTGGAGAGAAGCTTTCTTTGCATGACACTTAATATTTAAAAAATCTCCAATTAATGCTTTTGAAATGGTAATGAAGAGCATGAATGTGGAACTTAATGCTCTCTCTTGTTTTCCTTCAAACTCTTCAATACTCTTGCTTTCCAATTAAATATTAAAGCATTTATATTTCAATAATGATTGGAGCAGATATTTGGACTGTTAGAGAACTGAAACTAATAGGCCATTATATTCAGACTACATGTATAGAAAAATTAACTGTTAGAACTGTTACATATAAAGGAGTCGACTCCTTAGATTAGGGTCAACTTCTGTTTGTCTAGAGTGGAATCTTAAATTAGTTGAAAATCATAGTTTTTCTTCATCCTAGCACCATTTTGCACTTGACTCTTGGCTTCTTGAGGTCAACTCGTGACTTATAGGGGTTGACTCCTGAAGTGCCAAAATTTTAGCTTTTGTTTCACTATGCAGCATTTTGAGGTTGACTTTTACTTGACTGGGGTTGATTCTTGACCCGTCCAATCGACTACTACATGTTAGGGTTGACTCTTATGCTGGATTTAACTACTTTATGTTTGGGGCCAACTCCTAAGATTCTAAATTTTAGTACTTCACTATTTAAGTCCATGGTCTTCCAAGGATTAGCTCCACTCAATTCGGGATCAGCTCTTTCATTGTAGAACTCTATTAATCTTGTGAAAATTCTTTCCAATTTAGAAAATTTAACTCTAATGTATCTCTAAGAATTCAAATCACTTCCAATTTATTTAGCTTCTTTGCAAAACAACTTAAGTACTCCAAGAATACACAATTATTAACATCATATTTTAACATTTTGTACTCATCAAAATTAGTTCTTTGCTTCAACAAGTTGATCGAAAAAAGTCAAAATCTAAAAAATGAGATTTAGGACTATAAAGCTAGTAGAAACTGTTGGCATGATGCTTAGTTCCATAAAGAGCATTGAAGTGGAGTGTGAAGAAGTAGGATGATAAGGTTATAGCATAAAGAGCTTTGTTCCATAAGCACCTACAGATGAAGTAATAGAGAAGGAAGAGTGGAAAGTTTTTAAGCTGTTGAGTTTCAAGTGTTTCTTAATTGAACTTGAAGGGATTTTTGTATTTTGCCAAGAACATAATGAATCAAAATGTTAGCTATTTAATGTTAGCTCTATCCTTATCCATGATATTCACAGACTACTAATGATATATTATAGTACTTTTGACATCATAAAATCACATTTTATCTATTAGCAAATCTAGTTTATTACCCAAGATTCACTCAACACATTCTAACTTAGATATTACAATTGATACTTAAAACTATTATAAAGACTCATGAGCCATTATTTTTAGTCACTTATTGCTTTGCAACTATTGACATTGTTTTCCACTAGGAGAAAGTACATAAGCATCTCTAGCTAATCGTGAAATCATGTAGGCATACCACCAATATCTAAAATTGGAAAGAGATAAAGGTGGTAGTAGATCCTTCCACCTAAATCTTTAAGGACTTTCACTACTAGGGCACCATCATCTTGTTAGAGGAGTTAGCTAGGGCTACAAATGTAGAGCAAAAACTATGGGCTAAGGGTAAGCTAGGATAAAGCAAGATAAATGAAGATAAATATAAATATTAAAAAATATCTGATAGAATGAAAAATATTTGATAAATATTTGATTGGCTAAAAGTCATTCTCTAAGATTACATTCTAATATTTACACATCCTCTTATAAGCAGTCAGGCAGTTATCTATTTCTATTACTAATATGTGTCCATATCGGACCTTTTACTTACGACGGTTCTAATAGCTAGAACCAACCACTCTCCAATCTCATATTTTGTAACTATCCACACTCTATACCGCATAACGATCCCTTCACTAAGTTGATGTGCAAATTTTCACAATTATCATCCTTAATCAACCTCAAGCTCGCCATGATAATTTTTTGCTCAATTATTATGCCTTGAATAACTATTCAACCTATCTTGACCCATTTTTCTTCCATTCAATCTGTCAAATGTTATACATATATATGTGTGTTGAGCTGTCCCTCAACTATTCAGTTCATTCCTCGGGTGCAACCTAAGGATGTCAAAACTTCAACCTCTAAGCTATTAATTTATCCCATTTGTTTGCATACTTGGTTTGAGAGCCCATAATTATTGCTTTGTCCTAATGTTGCCATGTGACCATGTACATGCTTATTCTTGAGTATTACTATTACTTAGATGTGGTAGAAACAATGTCCATCACATCTTATCAATTGTTAGTTAGAAGATTGATGGGATGTACCAAATATCGTATCTATACTTGCATTAAACATTAGTGCCGATGAAGTATTTCAAATAAATTTTCTATCAGGATTCCTGCACCTTCTAATATTATTTATCTTCACATCTGTTTAAGGTACCATCCAAAATATTTTCTCTTTCTCCATGAAGTGGCCACATGTTCATATAGCATTGGTTCTTCCTTAAAAATTATTATGATCCAATTCCCAAAGATCTCATAATCAAACCAATCCTCTTGAAATACACCTTAGTATGAAGCACCATTTTTTTGTAGCTTAATTTATTTCTTCATCCTTGTTGCCCTTTATAACCTGCATTCTTCGGGCCTTTGTTGTCACCCTTATTTTTCTTAGACCACCATCCATCAAAATGAATCTGGAGGCCCTTCAAATTATTGCTTAGTGGAGATACGTTGAATTTTTGTTCGAGATCTTTGGTTGATCAAGATCCATCTTTGCAATCTTTGGGAACAATGAATTTACTGCACAAAGCTTTTGTGTGGAAAGCAAATAGCCTTCTAGACATCTTTTCCCTTTCAAAGTCTCTCCCTCTTTGCTAGCCAGTTTTTGATGCTTACTACTCTATGCTTCTAGTCTCCCTAAACTAATTCACTACATCTTAATTATGAGATATCTTAGCCTAACTTTTTGGATTTGGGAGTATGCCTGAATCTTAGACATACTAGGAGGTGTTTTATGCAAACATCCTATCAAAATTCCTAGGAATGACTTTGAACTGGATTTTAGCAAAATAAGCAATTATACCTCTTACATAAAGGCTTCTTGCCATTGAGATGAACTGGTCTCCTCACGAGAATATCATTCATCATTGTCTAGCTTTGCAAGCTCCTTTGTTCTTGATCAGTCAAAACCATAAAAGCACACAGTCGACTGGCCATTACCTTAGATGAAAATCGATCTATATCCTAGGCATCCTTGGTTTTGGCCTACCTATATCAAAGCGTAAAGAATTTTACCTCGAGCGTTTGATATTGTGGAGGCTCTTATAGATCTTCAAATTAAGCTATATGTGTATTTTTTGTAGGTCCATACTACTAAAGGTGGCAATGTATGACCTAACCCATCAATCCAACACAATCTGACCTGAAGTTAGCAGGTTTGGGTTAGATATTTTTGGATCGGATCGGAAATGGGTCGACCTGTTTAAGAATTAATTGGATTTGGGTCATTTTGGGTCAATCTGCCTAATCCGAAAATGATCCAATTTTATCTGTTTAACTTATTCAAGTTGGGCAGGTTGCCCAACCCAACCCAATCTGAAAGGCTAAACCTAATTTGATTTTATTTTGTCTCAACCATTTTTTTTATTTCAGCTACTTCCGCTTTCATTTTCTTATTCTATAACTCAAAAACAAAAGCTCAAATCTATATTCACTTCAAATCTATACCAAAAAATCAAAAGCTAAAAAATAACCCAAGGATCCTCAATCTCAGAGAAGCCCAATCTATAACTTTCGTTGGCATGCCATCCTCTCTACTTCTTCTGGTTAGTTCTTCTCCATTGCTATCTCTCTCTCGTGGCTCTCTACTACTCTACCTTTTGCTTCCGCTTTAGGGTTTAATGTAGATGATGGTTGTAATTTGGATTGTTGGCTTGAATGCTTTGATTAATTTTGTTGAGTGTGATACTTTGTTTGTTTGTGAAATGAAAGCCAATCTTACTAACTCACCCATATGACTTTCTAAAGATACTCTAATTTTTGTTTAGGGCACTAATGGAGCAGAAGATAACAAAAGGTCTCTAATAGAGCAAATGACTCAAATTGACTCAAACTACTTAGAGTATCTTCTCTTCTTTACCTTTCCAGCAATCACTTTGAAAATTGTATAGGGACTTATCAATCTAGATATAAACATGGCCTATTTGTGACCATATAAATTTGTCAGTTTAGGGCTTTTTATATGTTTCACCAATGTTCTAGCACTCATGGTGTGGCTGGCTCTATATGTCAGTTAATGTCTTTCTATTTTGTTCTGATGTTTAGTCAATGATCACAGATTAGGATGCATGCATGTAATTGAAGCTGATGGTTTTAATTTAACTGCATGAGTATATTTGGTTTTAACTGCATGAGCATATTGGGATGCATGGTCTCCTTTAAATTTATATTTTTAACTTGCTATTGCTGTGACTATTGCAAATAGTTTCTGATTGCAAATAGTTTCTTTAAATGTTGTCGATGTGCGAATTCTAATTTGTTTGCTTTGGTTGATATAAGATTGCCACTATTTCTTATTTTGACTTTTTCGACGCTACATCAAGTCTTCATTATTCAAGGTAATTTCTGACAACTAAAGCTTCACATCAAGCTAGCCTAGTTGTATACCATTGCCATTATATATAT
>KE505103.1:113344-134360 GCA_000441515.1 Elaeis oleifera
TATATATATATATATATTATTCCTTCTTTTGTGGCTTAATGAACTTGCTTTATCTTGTGTTATTCATACAGATGAGTGTTGACATTAACGTTGAGTCTAATACAATAGATATACCTACTGATGTGGATGACAATATGGTTAAACCTGAGGAGGTAACAACGGGAACCGATGATAGTAAAAATGAGTGAAGCGTTTGAGAAGGCTAGCTTTAAAAGTTTGGGCTTCTTTTGAAATGCTTCCTTTGGGTCTTGACAAGAAAGAGAGGTGTAAATGCAAGCAGTGTGTAAATATCTATTTGTCTGATAGCAAGCAAGGAACTAAAAATTTAAAGCGACATTTAGAGACTTGTGTGAGAAGAAATACTAGTCATATATGACAACTTATTATCAATGCAAGGATCCTATATCTATTAGTAATTTGAAATTTGATTCTGCAAAATTTTGTGAATTGATAGTTGCTGCAATTGTCATGCATGACTTACCTTTGAGCTTTGTTGAGTATTCTAGTATAAGAATAATATTTAAATACTTACAAACTGATATGCTAATTATTAGTAGAAATACTGTTAAGGCTGATATGATTAAGATGCATGAGAGAGAAGGAAAGGATAAAGTCCGTGTTGTTTGATGCTCCTGATAGAATTAATTTGATATTTGACTTATGGAGCTCTTGCACAATTAATGGGTATATTTGTTTAACTGCTCATTTCATTGATGAGGATTAAAATTTTCAAAAAAGATGTTAAACTTTATTTCATGCCACCACCACATACTAGGATTGAGAAAATACATAGTTTGTTGTGTGATTGGAGTGTTAAAAGTAAGATTTTCTCTTTAACTTTGGACAATGCATCTACTAATGATGTCTCTATAAAATATTAAAAGATTATTTGAATGCTAAGAATGCACTTCATTGTGAGGGTGAGTTTCTCCATCTTCATTGTTGTGCCCACATCCTTAATTTAGTAGTGCAAGATGGACTGAAAGACATAGATTCATGTGTTGTAAAAATTTATAAAGCATCAAGTATGTGAAAGGCTCACAAGGGAGAAGGCATCAATTTCTTGAATCTGTGAATACATTGTCTCTAAGTGGTAAGAAGGGGTTGAGGTAAGATGTTCTTATATGATGGAATTCTACTTTTCTCATGCTTGAATATGTACTTTTTCTATAGATGTACTTTTTGTCATTTGGCATTGATTGATTCAAACTTTAAGCATTGCCTAACTACTGCTGAATGGAAAAGATAGAAAGATTTACACATTCTTATCTATCTTTTATGATACTACAATGCATTTCTCTCGCACTGCTTATCCTACAGCCAACTTATATTTTCCATCTATTTTCATAGCTATTCTAATTTTAAAACAACAAGAGGAAAGTGATGATGTGTACATGAAAGCTATGGCTAAAGAATGATGGATAAATTTGAGAAGTATTAGAAAGAATTCAGTGTCACATTGGCAATAGCTGTTGCTCTAGATCCTCGCTACAAGCTTCAATTTGTGAATTTCAGTTATAAGAAGACTTATGGATCTAATAGTTTTTCTGAATATATTCAGGTTCATGATAAATTGTTTAAACTCTTTGAAGAGTATACAACTAAGTCTTCTCTAGCACTTATATCTTCTAAAAATATTGGTAGTAGTAATGCTAGTCAAGCTCAACTCAGTTCATTTGGTGGCAGCAACACAAGTGATTTTATGTAGGTGAAATAATTTTCGTTGCTTTTATTATCTTCTTAATTACTTACTAGTTTATTTACATATTTTGTGTGTATGGTTAGAATTCTACTTAGTCTATCTTCTAATTATTTTTGTAGAAATTTGATTCATATGAAAGTGATGATAGGCTTGCATTTGCCAAAAAGAGTCAATTAGAGCTTTATTTAGATGAACCAAGAGTAGATAGGAATGTAAGTTTAGATGCCCTAAACTTTTGGAAAGCAAATTGGTTCAGTATCTTGAGCTTACTACTATAACTTATGATATTCTAAGCATTCTTATGTCTATAGTTGCATCTGAATCTACTTTTAGTGTTGGTGGATGGATGATCGATCAATTTCATAGTGCACTTAAGCCAGATGCAGTTGAGATAATAGTTTGCACTAGAGATTGGCTATTTGGAGAGCAAGATGATTATTTTCTATCTCTTCTCTATTAAATAATCTATTATATTCAACTAATTTTAAATTAGATAAATGATAATTATTATTTGTTAATTCTTGTAGAGCTTGCAAAGTTGAAATTGGAGGTACTTATCGAAGAAATTTTGTGTTGTGATATCAACAAGTCTTCTATGGAGTTAGAGAAGACTTTGTCAACTGAGTGCTCTACTTCTAAGTTGAATTAATGGACCTGAACTTTTTTATCTCTATCCTATTACGTTGAATATTTAGTGCTCATATTTTTGTTTGAATATTTGTAACTTGTAAGAGTTTAATTGAACTTTATTTATCAGACTTAATTTGTAACTTGTAAGACTTTAATTGAACTTAAGTTATAATTTTCTACTACTTACTTGTGACTTTTAAGTTTTAATTTGTATTTTAGTTTATATTTCATTATTTTTATGGTATTAGATTTAAATATTGTTAATACTTATTATTTATCAATGAAATTTGTATATATAGATAAATAGGTTAAATTAGGCTGGGTTGGGTTCACTTGTTTGTTAAACAGGTTACCTGTTTAACTTGTTTGTTTAAACAGGTTAGGTTCGGGTTAAGGCATAAATGGGTCAACCCAAATATGACCCAACATGAATCTGACTTGATTATCTATTTTGCCACCTTTACATACTATAATTGACCTCCCTAAAGTCCCTCTAATCTCTCTTCTTAATGATCATTTGACAAGATCCATTCTTAGATTACTTCAAAAAGTTCTAGGCAAACTCAATTTAACATATTATTTTCCTTCTTTATCCTTTCTTTTAGATGCTAACACCTTCATGGCTCATCTTTTCTAGGTCAGCATGTCCACTAAAGAGGCCAAAGCTACGGGAGAACTATAGAGACACTTATTATTAGAGATCTCTATGTTGGTTTTACCATTGAAGCGATCAGAGAATAACAAGTATGTAGTCAAGTAATATCATTTGAACTATTTTGCTTGTTAATTTGATCTGACATAGGGCGATTTCATATCTATCTTTGTATTTTTATTTCTTTATATAATCAACTCTCAATCACAGACTTGCAACTTTAATTGATTTCTTCTTCTAATGATCATGCTTGAATTCTACCTTCCTCCCTTTTACTTCTAATCAATTATGACCAAAACTTTTAAGGCTTGTGGGATGCCTACATGGCCAAAATTCAGTCTAAATAAGTGACCACCATCCTTGACTCTTCTAATTTAGTAGGTGTTCTTAGCCACTAAAGAAGTCAATGCATGATTCTTTTGTTTCTTAGCCTACAAGTAAAGCATTTTAGCATTTCCCGAGAACAAAGTTACCCTTCAAGACTTTTTGTGATGCCATTAAGAAATCTGAAAATTCTATGTTGTTAAATATGCTGAGTCATTAGGATACATTAATGAGCTTCAAAAATTAAAAATCAAGCTTAATTTGAGAGCAAAATTTAAAATAAAGAGCAACACAGGAAGAGATGATTTTGGCAATGTATATATAAATTAGTTGGTTTTAACATTTTCTATCCCATCCCAATGAGTGCGAGAAAACTCAGTTGATTAGTAAAGAAAGACATTAATTTTTCACAGCTATAGCGATAGTATGCATGGGTGTACCATCAATATTTGATCAGTTAGAAACATGATGATGGAAATCAAAGGAAGGACAGAAAGTAGCATATGTTTGGTGCCATGACCTTCAAAGACTTTCACCACTATCGCATTACTATTCAAAGATAGATAAGGGGTTATAGCACTAAGCTATAGTACAAGGGTGTAGTATTAGCTTATTGTAGGAGCCTAAGAGGCATAGCACTGGGCAACTATACAAGTGTAGCACTAAGCTATGATAGAAAGGATAGTTATATCTACTTCTAAGATAAAAAATAGATTAAACAAAGATAAAAGATAAAGATTCATTAGCTTGATTGCCAAAGGACCTCAATATAGAGTATAATCTAATTATTTATAATAAATAAATAATTATCCACTTTGACAATTGCCATGCATGTCTCATTTCCACTCTTGATCTTTCTCATAACCAACATGGTTGTCTTTACACTATTGCATAATCATTTGGATTGATTAATTATCAAACTAATATTCGTATATATTAATTGACCTTGATCTATTGTTTATTTCTTTGGCCTATTCTACTAGATATTTTTCTTAACCATCATACATCCAAGTCTTCTACATCTTGGAACATCATTGAGACCAATTCTCCATCCTTGTGATTGATCACTGTTATCTTGATCATTCGGCTTGCTTATAGCTGAATCTTTATCTTTCGATCTATCCTTCATTGGAGTAAATCATGAGTAAACTCTATCAAGCTTTGTAAGGATCACTTGACTTTTATTCATATTATTCATCAAACTTAGTCCATATGACACCCATCTATTGTTGTTTTTTAGGTTGTTGAGATGGGGTGTAAATAATTGGCTTATGGTCGGCTGTGTCACACATGGTTAGTTGGATGTCAACCCCAAGACCGATTGTTAGATTAGGATTATCGATCTACTAGCTTCTGTTGAATCCAATATTGATAGTTCCATCATTCTAAAAGGTTTATATTGCTTGATTTGAAAATTACAAGCTTATTATAGGATGATCTCTATAAGTCCCGACTACAAGGATGAGTTTATAATAATTTGATTAATATCATTCCATTATTAAGTCATCCTCTTATTTTATTTGACAACTCCTTTAGAAGTCATTCTAGCTCAACTTGCCCAACTCGAGGTCAAGTCATTAGTCCTTAAGCCAAAGATGACTATGAACGTAAATCTAGACCAATTATTCCACCAAACCCTTAATGTAAATGGAGGCAAGCTATAAGCTTGAGAGAGAATATACCGTCTGACCCTCTAATAATCCAAGAGGATAGTGAGGGATCTAACAAAAGATTTTCAACTAGAGTTATCACTACCTCACTATTAGTCAAATCCCATCAAGAACTCTCTTAACTTTGAGAATAATTAATCAACAAATTTTTTGAGGATCCAACCCATTTCCTCGATTGATTGGTACATACAAATCATCTTAACAACCTCATCTTGAATAACAATTATCTATTTGAGATCCAAAATAGAAGCTGAGGTTGGCTTGACTAACACCATAGAGCCCCTACTAGTTTTTATTCCTAATAGACCTATTCCAAAATCTGCTTCCAAGCTATCACTTTTGAGCTCCTCTGTCACTAGCCAAAGAGTTAAAACAAGTAGTTAATTTTATCTCTTTGCATATGGTTTAGTCTAATGAGTCAACTCCTGCTTGTAGATTCGTATTGGTTGTAATTTCTTCATCTTTTTTTCACTAGCTCACACAAAGGTTAGGCTGATCGTGCACTCAACCAAGTGCCCACAATCAATGTCCCCTTTTCTCCTAACACCTTAGCTAAAGTTTGAAGGGGAGAAGAAAAATTCAAAATGTCATCAATCATGATCTTGATGACCTTGCTAGTCCTCAAAAAATGGCTCAAAGAATGATCTACAATCTCTTGCACACCACTGATCTCCTAGTTCATCAAGTGATAAACTTCATCAATCTAAAGATGATCTTTCATACTTCATTTAGACTCACCAACTCAGTTGACCAAAGCCCGTGATAGGTTGAAGTCTCTGAAAGTAGTCCAAGTTAAGTAGGAGAGGAATAGTGTAGGGCTTTAGATAAAGCATGAGCTCAGCTCCATGATTGTAATTTCCAACTCTCTAAACTTCTCTCCAGAATGGACAAATCCATGGAGAAGACTAAGCAACTCTAAAATGAATGAGAATAAATTAAGAGCATAGCTAGGAGCCTAGAGACACCCTTCATCCTGCAAAACTATGAATTTTTAAGCTAGACTAATTTATTGGTTTTTTTGGCCGAACAACATATACAATAGAAAATTATTTGTTTGATGGCCAATCAATACCACTGTGTATTTTATTCAAAATAGTCTACATTTGGATTGATCTCTTAATTTTTCATTCCAGTGCTCCATCGACAGTCAAAATACAAAAATTTGTTTCATATATATTCAATATGAGAATTTCTAATAGGTCGAATGATTGACTTCTAGCCTAAATAAAATTTTTTTGCATGTGTATCAACCTAAGCTTGCATTATCACTAGAGAAAGAATGGTGGCACTCATTGATGTAAACATCCTCTTGCCTTTAGAACAAGGGTAGGCTGTATCATAGGATGATAGAATTGTGCCTTATATCTGTTGCCATTAGGGGATGACTAACTTCAATAGTAGGAATTTATATCAGCATCATTCCATTGACATTTTTTCTAATAGCCGTCTATAAATTAGGATGGCCATTCAACCTTGGGCTCAAGTATCAATCTAATATTCAAACATCAGTATTTACATGTTTGGAGAGAAAGAATGGTGGCACTCATTGATGTAAACATCCTCTTGCCCTTAGAACAAGGGTAGGCTGTATCATAGGGTGATAGAATTGTGCCTTATATCTGTTGCCATTAGGGGATGACTAACTTCAATAGTAGGAATTTATATCAGCATCATTCCATTGACATTTTTCTAATAGCCATCTATAAATTAGGATGGCCATTCAACCTTGGGCTCAAGTATCAATCTAATATTCAAACATCAGTATTCACATGTTTGGTCTGATCTTCTAATCCGACATTTTACTTATAGGATAGTCTTTCCTGCACCTCAAACTTTAGATCCTATGGACTCTCCAAGGCTTTTTTTTTGGTATAATCTAAGGTACTATTCAATCTTGCCCTTTTCATAGGTTATGAACTTTGAAGGTTAAATTTCTCAAAGATCCTGATGCTTTCGTATCGAAGAGATTAACTAGTGAAGTTGCCCAATGTAGGGCTATTATTGCTAGATTTACTATAGAATACTCTGATGTTGACCTAAAATTTGATTTTGATGATATCAAAACACTTGAGTACAAATGATACTAGTTATGTGTTTGAAGTTTGGTTGTAAGATCTCTCAATTGCTCATTATGACCCATCAAATTAAAGAAGCAATCCTCTTAAATAAACTAAGTCAAAAGTTCTTTAAGATAATTGACACAAATGTCTGGAATAGAGAAATCGATCCCAAATATCCGTAGACTTATCCATGATTTTGGAGGTTTCAACAATCGACCTCCTAGAATGCATGAGTCAACCCCGACATGTTGGAGTAGATTGGCACTTTCTATAAGTTGACCCCATGTTTACAAGAGTCGACCTCAAAACAATCTCAGGCCAAAAAATAGAAATATTACAAAACCAACCTCCTAAAGAGACGACCCTAGAGCAGCAAGAGTCAATTCCAAATAAGGATGAGTCAATCTCAAGATGAGATAAGTAGACCCCAAGATGATCTCAAAGAGAAGATAGAAAGCCTAAAAAATAGTCTCTTGGGAGTCGACCCAACACTTCAAGAATCAACCCATGGTAAATACAAATTGACCAAAGCTTCACCAAGAGTCGACCCTAGAATGGCAACAAATACAAGACTAAGGATAGTCAGAGACAAAATGCTCCAAGAGCCAACTTGTAGGATAGACGTGTCGACCCTATATGATGATGAGTTAATCCTTGAAAAAGAGGAGTCGGCCCCTTTATGTTTGACAGTGTAACTATTAGTTTTTCTGAGAACTTCCCATGGACAGAAATGGATTCCAATGGCTACTGGCCTATTCGATGGCTATGTTTCCTCTTTCAACCAAAATAAAGGATATTAAGACTTAGGTTCAATTTGAAAAGTAAAAGAATGAATGTTAATATACTCAAATAAATTTTCAAGCATAAGAGTATATGAAACCCTTGAGTAAAAGAGAGGAGTTAAGAGCATTAATTAAGTAAGCAACTAAGAGAACATCCACAGTAATTATTAAAGGCCTCTCATTCATTGGAAAGAAGTCAAAGCTTTCACAAGCAACCTATCATCGACTTCTCTATGCCTTAATGAGATTTTCTAATTTCTTGAGCTTTGGCTCATTTATTTTTACTTTATTGTATTTCTTCTATTTCTTACAAGTTTCTTGGGATACAAACTTATGGGACATAAATAGTCAAGCCCAAAATTTGATGATGTATTGACTAAGTCTGAGGTTAACTTAAGAATCATTTTTGATTGATTTATTGAGAAAAATTAACTGAATTGATTGTGAGTTCAATTTAAAACAATCAACTCTAATATTAGATAATTATATTCAAATTTCTAAATAAAGAACTTTGGAGAGTGGATGTAGATACTAAGTTTGGAGTCAAACTACTATAAATTTATTGTATTTATGATCGTGCCATATTTTTATATCTTTGTTTTATATTTTTTAGTTATTACTGCTAAATCTCAGTGCATACACTTCACTCTCATATCTTAATACCAAAATTGATGCATGTACTTATTTAAATTTTAAAATCCTAAATCATCCTCTCCTCTTGGGTTACTACATCTGGGCAATAAGGGGAATAAAAGCTTAGTACTCTATCCCTTTTGATCTAACAATCAAGAGCAAAAGATCAGAAGACAACTCAAATAGGATTATCACTTGTTGAAGGTCAATCAACTAATTACCTTCCACTATTTACACCTATTGGAAAGCATGCATACATATTTTATTAGGCATTTGATTATGATTTGTAGAGAGTCATAATCAATGGACCTCACACACCCATCATCTTGATTTTGATGGTGTTGTTTCATCCAAATCTGAAAGGGAATGTAACAAACTAGAATAAAAAAAGGCCCAGTTAAATCTTAAGGTCATGAATGTTTTATATTATTTATTAGATGCAAATGAATTCAATAAAATTTTTATTTGTACTCTAACTAAAAAATTTGGGATAGGCTAGATTTACCCATGAGGGCACCAATCAGATTAAAAAAAATCTAATATTAACATGTTTATACATAAACATAATTGTTAAAATGGAACAAAATGAGTCCATTATTAAAATATTTATCTGATTTATTGATATTATAAATGTATTGAAAACTCTTGGTAAATCTTACACTAATAGCAAATTTGTTTGAAAAATATTCAGGTGCTTATCAAGATCATGGGAGGCTAAAATAATGGTAATACAGAAGGCCAAAGACCTCAATAAGCTAACCTCGGAAGAATTGCTTAGATCCTTGATGACTTATAAACTAACTGTGAAGTCAAATGGTAAAAAGAAGTCAAGAAAAAAAAGGATATTGAAGTCAATTGCAAAGGATAAGCATAGTGATGAGTCAAAAGAAGGAAATAGAGACTAGGAGATGGCACTAATCATAAGAAAATTTAAAAGATTTATAAAGAAGAAGAGACAATGGTTCAAGAAGAAGTTTTTGCTCAAGGGGGAAGCTCGAAAGGAAAAGGAGAAGGAAGCCTTATGCTATGAATGCAAGAAGCCCGACCATTTCTAGATAGATTGTTCTCTTCTCAAAAGAGCCCCCAAAAAAGATAAAGATGAAGATGATATTGGCCACATGGAGGATAGTGAAGATTACTTTAGCCACTATAGATATTCAGAAGGATCATCAGACTCGATATCGATTACTTTGACCACTATGGATAGTATTAGATAGAATCCAGGAGTAAGATCCACCATATCAAAAAGTTGAATTATGTATCAATTTTTTAAAGACCATAACTTGGTCATGTGATGCCCAATTAAGATGATCTTTTTTCTTTTAAAATTGGATAACCTTTTTTTAAGATGTATGATTCGAGATACATGACTTAGTGTCAATCCCCAAGGAGGCTAAAATGGATTGAAATTCCATTATTTGGATCTCAAGATAGGTTGACTAAAGTAAATTTTTTTTTAGAAAAGATTTTGACTAAGTATATCTTCTAATCTATAAAAATTAGGCAAATCGATAGAAGATAAAATTAATGCAGAAGTCAAAATCTACCTTCTTAGGATTTTAGTTTTATTTTCATGTTTATTTCTATTGACCATGTTTATTTTTGGAAATCTAGTCCAATTTGAATTAGGAGAGGAATTTAAACTAAATCATGCGAGGGAGGACCTTACTATTATAAATAGGGCCTATAAAGAAATGGGGATGTAACTCTACCTTCATAATTTTTTTGATATTTTTTAATTTTTTTAAGAGATTCAAGTTGAGTAGGTTAAGGGAATTCTTCATTCTCTTCGACCAGATCAACTTGGTAAGAGCCAGATTTCTCTACATTTATGGAAGCAAGTTGGTATCAGAGCCTCGATCTTCCAAATCTATGGAAACTTGATCTAGTTGATATCACTACTACATCTTTTAAAAGCCAGATCATATTGGTATCAAAGCTTTAGTCCTTTGTATCTTTAAAATTATTTTCTATCATAGCCTAACCTACCTCATTTTGTCAAACAAATAATCTCAAAATAAAGGCCACTCGATAGATAATACCTTCTAGGATAAATTACAAAAACTTTCCTGAGATTAGGTGTAAATTACATTTACACCTGGTAGTTTGAAAAACCTACTGTTATATCCTTGAGGTTTATTTTTAACCTACACTTTAACCCATGCCGTTAGTCAAATCATTAATATTAAATAGGATTTAGATGATAAATCAAAATAATTTTAAAATGACAAAAATAACCCTGAACCACAAAATGGCCAAATCGAAGTGGAAAACTCCTCTTTATTTATCTTCTTTGCCAGTGCCCTCTCTATCACCTTCCTCCAGTTCTCCCACCACTCCTTATCCACCGTCGTCGGTGCCACCTCTACCACCTTATTGTGGGATGGTGCTTCTTGGAAAAAGTGCGTGTGTGCCTCCACCCTCCCACACATCCTCAACGCCTCCCAACACCAGCAAGCCCTCTCCGTCCTCGTCATCAATGCAGTTACTTCCCTGATGCCCATGCCTCCATCTCCCTTTACCATTGAGGTGTGGAGTCCTCGGCCTCAACCTCTTTGATGACTCCTACGACCCATCTCCCAAGTGTGCCCGTCGTGCCCTTCTCATCTGCGTTGGCATCTTTGTCGTCAATGGTGGCCTCTCCAACCCGACCTCTTCTGCAAACTCCTTGATGTCATGCCCTTCACCCACATCCTCCACCTTGCCTCCCTCCCTGCCAACACCCCTCTCGGTCATCTCAACCCAACCATCTTTGCCTGTGCTGATGCTGACGCCTTTATCGCTCTTCTCGAGCCTGTCCGCGCCACTAATTCCCAATCAGCCATCATCTGGACTTCTCTACCTCCATTTATGGCTGCAATCTGACCTCAACCCCCATTGTCAAGTCCAACTCTATTGACCGCCCTGCCACCCTTTTCGCTGTTGGCAGGAAGACTGCCGAAGAGATCACCTATGCCTATAGCCACATATATGGCCTCTCCATCACCACCCTCCACCTCTTCATTATCAATGGCTCATGGGGCCACCCCCACATAGCCTACTTCACCTTCACCAAGGCCATCTATCATGACTTTTGTTTTGATCACTAATCTTTTGGATGTGGAACATTTGGTTATGTTATTGATGACTTGTTTCTATATATTTCTGTCACTTCCTATTGACACCATCACCATCTTGTTGCCCCATGCCAAAGTGAGAGGAAGGTCTTGGTATATGGAACATCAGTATCAGCTATTGGTAAGTTTATTCTTTGGCTTTACGGCAGGCAAGCTTATTAGTGTCATTGCTTCTTGGTTCAGCGCCATGTCACTCTGAGATGCCAATTGCAATAAATCCAACTATAGATTGTTTCATTGAAGAAAATTGAAATTTGAATCATAACGAAGGCATTGTATGCTTTGCCTGCAAGTGATCATCGGACTACTTCACCATTCATCACCTACTTTACATAACTACTTGGCTCCTTGCAACCCATCCTTCTAGTGAAATCATGTCTTGGACCAACCTCCTCTCTTATGTACTCTGACAGATTTTGAAGTCTCAATTTGTGGGATGATATGTTTTACCAGATCATCTGCATAGTTGGTTGTCTAGCTTCATGAGTCCTCATCATTCTTCTGGCCTTTGGGATATTCCTTGTTCCAGCTCCTTGCCAAGTTCCTCTTCCAACTGATGTCTAATGGTATATTGTTTATTCCCACCTACCACCCGCTAGCTCTAGTAGATCAATGAAAAGACAACCATGCATGGATGCTTACAAGCATGCTGAGTCTGCCACCACGAGCTACATCCTTGACATATTTTCATCCAACCATATATTTGACGCCATGCCCTAGTTCTATGGATCCATGACACTGTCATTTTCTTCTTCAACCCTGACAACACTTCGATATATCTAGAACTTGTATACGTATAATGACATCATCGTCAGATGCCTCACAACCCTCGACACAACCATGAAGAGGAGGGAGGCGGGGAGGAGGTGGCAGAAGGCAGCAGGAGGGACAGAAATGCAAGGAGGATAATGGGTTTTTTTCGAATTTGAGAGAGAAGCATCATTAAAAAGATTAAAAAGAGAGAGAGAGACCTTAGGGGTATTTTATCTTTTTATATTATATAAATGGTTTGACTGATGCTATTAATTTATGTGGGTGTAAATGTAGATTTTACAAACTACTGGATATAAGTATAATAAACTAAAATCTCAGGAGTATTTTTGTAATTTATCCTAGCTTCTAATAAGTCCTACTAACTTTCATCTATATAGAACTTGAATTATGAAACCAAATCTTGCTATGGACTAGCAGGTGAATTATCTATGCCTTAAAAAGATAGCTTCAAAATAAGATCCAAAGGAGGTAAGTCAGTTTAGTCGTCAAGAATTTCAATTCTTTGCTAAGCCTGAGGGCTTATCCATTCAGCTTAGCTTGGGAACTCTGACATTCTTCAAAAGAATGTTGAAGTGGACTTTCTAGTAGTCTTGTTAAGTGAGTGTCATTTTTCCTTCATGGTGGTATTTCAATAGCAACCTGTGTTGTCCCATTAGGTATTCTTCCAAAGGCATATAGACAATTTCTCTATTGGAGGAAGTGTGCAGGCATCTTTGTCCAGGTCATGCAACAACTTGGGCATAATGCCACCTATGTCTAGAATCGAAAAGATAGAAGTATGATAGTGGATCCTACCACCTTGAGCTTCAAAAATCTTTACTACTAAGGCACCACTTTATCGGAGGGGCAGAAGGTAGCTAGGATTACGGATCTAGATTAAGAACTATAAGCTAAGGATAAACTAGGATAAAGAAAGTAAATAAAATAAACACAAAAGTAAATAAAGATAAAAAAAAATTAGAGTGGCACCCTTCAACTTTCATGATTTGCACTTGCTTCCCAAAAGTTACAATTTTTCGATTAGACTCTAAAATTTAGGTTTGGTTGCAATATAGCTCAGTCGTCCATCTCTATGAGGATTTATAAATATAGAACTATCACGTAAGATAAGTTTAGACATAAAATTTCATTAATACTCTTATCAATTGAATTAAAAGAAGAGTTATGTTTTAGCATGAACAACAACCTCAATTGTGTTTTTTTTTTATAAGAGTATATTAGTCATTTTATACTCACAGTTAATGATGTTCGAGCTTAGGTGGACACTTAGAGCCACACTAGGGCCACACTACAACCAATTCATTACTTTTGGGATCTAATTAAGAAATTGAAATATTTGGGGTGTAAGTGCAAATCATGAAAAGTTGAAGGGGCATCTGCATAATTTTTCTAAAGATAATTGATATATGTTTGATTGGCCAAAGATCTTTTTCTAGGATTATATCTAATACTTATATACACTCTTCTAAATGATCAAGCAGTCACTTGTTTTATTGCTGACTATCTCCACACCCAACCTCTAATTCTAATGGTTCTAGTAGCTAGAACCAGCTGCTTCCTACTCCCATATTCTGGTAACCATTTATATCTTATACTATGTCATAATCCCTTTGCTTGACTGATGGATAAATCTTGTAGGTTATCATACCTAATCGGCCTTAAATTTAATATGATAAATCATTCTTTATCTATAACTTTAAAGCTATTCAACCTATTCTGTAATTCCTTGCTTCATCTTCATTGTTGCTTTGCCTCAATGTTGCCAAGTGTCCATGCATATGCTCATCCTTGGGAATTATTATTATTTAGAATATAGTATAAATAGGAGCATTAAACATTGAGAAAGAGCAAAGAATACTAGAGTGGCTGTATATAAAAACTAGCACTGAACTTGAGCCAAACTGGGTGGCATAAGACTAATACAAAATTGAGCTATAAACTTGACATGTATTATTAAAATTTATTAATCCATGGTTCACTCAATACATTCCAATTTAGATGCTACAGATGATACCTAAAACCACTATGAAGATTGATTGGCTACTCTATAATTTTAAGTATCAGTTATGCTCAAAACTTAACACCAAATCATTCAACAAATACCATTTTGCTATACAAAACTCAACACTAAACTATGCTTTAATCTCATCAATAAATTGAGTACAACCATCTAGCAATTTAGAGTGCTAAGAATATATTCAATTAGAAATCATCAAATAAACTTGGCATCTATCCTACGCTCAGTACTAAACTAAGCACAATCTTTTGGAAAAAAGCTTATAAAGCTTAGCAAGTGATAGCAAGAAACCTATATCCATTTGGCATCCCATAAATAGTCTTATTACAACAACAACCATCCACATGCATCCAATTACAAACCTATCACAACAATACACTCATCCATGAAGTTCATATTTGACAATAAGAAACCATTCAAAATACTTTCCCTAGGATTCTGTGCTTAGTATTGGCCATTTTATAGTTATATACAACACCAAAACTTCACAAAATATCACGTCACAAAAATATTAATTGTCATCTTTCGAATTCAAGATTTTTTGACTGGTATTTAGCCAGTGATTTTTGTCTTCGAGTGCTTCATCTCTAAGGCTTTGTTCCACTCCTCTTCCTTCACTCTCATCTCACCACCACTAAATCAAAGAGTGCATAAAAGAAGGGGTAATTTATACCATGTCAATAACAGATGACAGAATAAGACTCTATCAAAAGATAATGCCTATGATATAGTATTTGATGTATCAAATTCTTCAAGGGGGAATTTGAGATTGCTGGTTAGAACTAGAGCCTAAGGCTAGATTTACTCTTGGAGGGTCCAGTTAAGGTACTCTCTATAACTTAGTCTTTGTGGTGACATATTGCTTCTTCTGTATATAATTTGTTTGATATATCTATGAACTAAGAAAATGAGGGTCAAAACTATTACTATCCTATCATGATCAAGATTGTTTCTCTATGCTGGTGGTCCCCTTGAGGTGCTTATAATAGAATGCTACTTGTGGGGGGAGAGAGGTGCTTGAATAATTTTAAGTCCATGATGTTGGGTGGATGTACTCTAAGAAATTAAAACATAAATAAATATAGCAAAATATGAGGTAGTACATATCCAAGAAAGAAAAAATGACAAAATACAAGATGATTCAATGTACCCCAGGTTCATTCATACTAATAATGGCGTATTCTTTTTCATCAACTATAACTTGAAATTGGATATAAAGCCTAGTTAGATTGGATGATTCGATCCATACTTAACAATACAAGAGAATGGCCTTATATATATGTTTTCCTTTATAGGAACCATCCCTTTCCTATACCATTGAAATTATTTACTTCCTAGGTCTCCCACTTTTAGCATCAATCCTACTACATGGCTTGCTTTTTTGCTCAAACTTTTTATATATTGGTTTCTTTAAAGGTCTCTACCAACCTAATAGAGGTGGCATTTCTTCATACTTCATCATACTTTATATTTCTTCCTAAAATATTTGCATGAATGGCCTTTTTATGATCTCCAACATTATAAAAATTTGTTTGTCTTTTGCTTTCATAATGTAGCTATTGAATGATTCATAGATGTTACTCAGAAGCATATCACATCTTGATCTGAGATTGAATATGCGTCTGCACTATAAAGAAATTCTTGTCTAAGAGGACACTTCTATGTTTGGATCTAAATCTACTATTACTCATATCTTCATATAATTCTTGTGCAATGCAAGCCCTTGTAGTTGTATACAGAACATTCTTCAAGTTCTCTCTGCTATAACTTTCTGAAATTAGCATGCAAATATCTCACACAAAATCTATAATCAATATTGGGCATGATGAAGATAAAAGTCTCCACTAATCCCTAGAAAAAGATTGGACATCAAACCAACAAAGGTTAGCACAATATGATTTGCACAAGGTATCATGATTAGAGAGGTTAATGTGATGAAATTAAAAGAAGATATTAATTGATTAAGCCTCAACTTATGCCTGTCTAACATAAAGGTCCGTCCTTGTTCTTCCACTATTCCTATATCTTTCAGGAGGTTAATAATAAATCAAATCCAACTTTTTTTGTTTTCAGCCTCCATGATTGCCTATGCTATGTGAAAGATACAATGATTTCTTCCTTTCCAATAGTTGCTAGTAGCAATCCATAATGGTTCCCATCAAGTGGCATCCATTTTAATCAATTATGGATTTGCATCCATTTAACAATACTTTGCTGTGCTTCAAGGTAAACATGTATTATTTGAAAGAGTGACTACGATCCATTACTAGAAAAGTTTCCATGAACATTGTTCAACCTTGGATTTGTCATCTTAATGATATCACTATATCTCATATATAGCTTCCTATACTATTTTTTATAGAAACCATGTATAACCAGCAATGCCTTTCTCTTTCCCCTATAGGTTTGAGCCTTAGATATTTGAACCTTTACATCCCTCTTTACCTTTGCCGTAAATTTTTTAACACACCAATTTGTATTATACCTAGTATCTTTGATGTTGATATGAGATTATCATTTCAAGTTAACATTATGGTTCTTAAAATATCTACCGCATCCATCCTTAGGAAAAGTTGTTAGATGTATATCCTAGAAGCCAATTATTGACCGATACATTATTATTCTATAACATAAATTTATACTTAAGCTATTGATTTAATCAATAAAGAACAAGTTTCTTTTTCATTCAAGTATTATGTATCCTTGAATCATCCTTGGAATTGATATTATGATACATATTCTTAAATGTTGAGAATTAGAGACATATATGATTGATTCCTAAATTGCTCCCGATTATAGGACAGTCATAAGGATAGTGATTTGTCCAGATAGACCGACGTACGATTCGCTTTCTTTGGAGTAGATAAGTCTCTAATCTATGATGTAGAGACACTGAGCGAAAAGTGCGGATAGTTGTGAGAGAACAACTAGTACTGAGTATGACTATACGAGAGATACTATATGAGAGATCATATAGATTTCTATTCGATCATCAGTTATTATCTCGATCTGTAGTTGTGTGACTGATCTTTTGACCTGTGGTATCACAGTTACTCATAGTAAGACTACTGTAGTTTGACTACACATAAACATTAACTCGATTATAATTTTTTGTAGTGAATGTTAGCTTCAGTTGGTTGAGCTGTGTGAGCGACATGTACATCTAGATGAGATCTATTGATCTTGATAGAAAGGAATAGTCCTATGAGATCTGAGAAGCTAAGTTCATAAGTCTATAGCTATAATAGTGTAATTAATGGAAAGAGATTTTATTTAAAATCACTATTGAACTTGAGATGATCACATTTATCATATGACTGATGATGAGATTTGACGATTTATCCATGACCTACCATCTAGTCGGGACTCACGATAGAAGAACTGTATCATATATTAACTACATCTAGAAGTTTTATTTCAATTCTACTGGATTGCTACTATATATTGCAAGATGTCACTGGTAGATTGTGAGAGCTCAATAGAATCATTTTGGATCAATGGTCCTTATCGAGTTAGAGTGGAACTGTTTCGATCTACTAAAAGAAGTTTCAGTAATATCTATGATAAAAATCTTAGTATTTCTTACTATCAGATAGAATTGAATCTATGAAGTTACATATAAAGGGAGAAGATCTGAATTGATTATAATTTGGCTTATGAAGCATCAATTTATATGGATTTAGAGAAATCCAATTGAGTTCATATTAATCTTGCTAGCACCTGGGTGAATCCAACTTTTTTTGCGGTTGGTTTACTTATATGATGAGCTTTAACCAATTCTTACATTTGATTTGAACCTAATTGAATTTGATTCGAATCTAATTGAATTTGATTCAATGAGATTCAATTATTAGATAATTAATTTATAGCTTAAATTTAATCAAGAAAGAGTTTCTTGGTTAAGAACTCTTAAAGAAAATTTATGAAATCATGTGGGCTGATTTGTGCATTCAATAGGATCTCATATGATGGGATGCCTAGAGTAGGGTGTGGCTTTGGGTGTGTAGTGAGTGGCACCTCATTTATTTGGTCCAACTATCTTATGACTAAAAATTCTAATATGATTAGAATGAGAAATCTTAATTTGATTAGAACATCTTTAAGTTGTCTATATAAAGAACCCTAACCCTTTAGTTATGAATCAATCTTTCCTCCTCCTACCTTGCCGCCACCCTTCACTGGGCCCACGTCTCCCTCCTCTTCCTCTCTTTAGCCCACACCTCATCTCTCCCTAGGCATCCTCCCTTGGAGCCATAGGGAGGGTGGGCGGCATCCAAGGAAGTGGGTCAATTATTGGTGCCACTTGTTTGTTTCTTATTCCTTTTTCTCTCAACTTTATTGAGAGTTAGTTATAACCACTTATTGATTGTTGTTCTTCCTGATTAGTTGAAGGATCAAGAAAGGTTCTTGAATTCTTCAAGAATCAAGAATGAAAGATTAAAAGGGTCATCAAAGGAGTTCTGTTTCGATCCAAGTTTGGTTCAAGTCTATTTAGGCTTTGGTTCAGGCAAGCAGGATCCAAGAAAAATAATTGAGATCGGTCCTGTGGATATCCGTAGAGGTAGAATACTCATGCTACTGATTCAGAATCCGTCTAGGCTCAAATACGAAGATTGAATCAGATTCAACCTCAGTTACAGATTTGAAGCAAAAAAGAATGCAATTCAGGTATGTGAATTAATTTCAGGCTTTTATTTGTTCTTCTTAAAATTAATATATGTTAATTTCAACATATGAACTAGATCCATAGGTTCTTTTATATGATGAATGCATGCTTAGATTAAAAATATTTTAGTCTATTTTTTATCTATATTTTAGATTTAAAAAATTTTAAAATCTACATGTACTAGCACCTATAGAAAATTCAACAGTGATATCAGAGCCGCATGTTCATATGTATGAAAGTAGCATAAAATTTTAAAATTATTTTAAAATTTTGATTTTAGATTATACATGAGATGTATAAGTTTATGTTCAGATCTGAAAAGTATTTTAGATCTGATTTTTATTCATATATACGATATATGAAAGCATGTATAGGTTAAAATTAATTTTATGATCTGAATTTTTTTATATATACGATATATGATGGCATATTTAGATTTAAAATTAATTTTAAAAATTAAATTTTTCATGTATATGATATATAATTGCATGCATGTTCTGAAAGTATTTCGAGAATCGAAAACTTACTTTTAATGTAATTAATTTAGATCTAAAATTTATTTCAATGATCTGAAATTAATGTGTGCATGAATTGTTGGGCATAGACAATCTTGCATTAGGTCAATGAATTGCATCTTATGTTACAATTAGATCATATTGGATTAAAATTGATGTAATTATTGATCAAACCGAGTCAAGTGTTGATTTGAATAAGATCAATTGAGCTTAATATTCTATGAGTGTTGTAGATTGAGTTGATTAAACCTCATGTGTAGAATCATATCAACTTAAGGACCTAATCTGGCTTTATGGCTTGAATCCGATTCACTTAAGTTGATTAATTGAAACCAATAAGCCATTTGATGTCTAAGACAAGTCTCGATCGGTGATTTTTAATTGGAAGACTACTCACCTAGATAATTTTACCAATGTTGAGTTAATGGCATACCCTTCCATCGGTCTCACTTATCTGACCAATTGGATGATTGGGTTCATTAATAGCTAAGAAGTTTTGGTTTAGCCCATACCAATTAGATCGGTCATGTGATGACTAATTAGATGAAATCTAAACCTTCCTAATTAATATTAAGCCTTATGGTCTTCCACCGTTGTAGAAGTACGAGCGTGCTACTGGCGTTGATTGTTCTGGATAAGTTACAGTGGTTCAGTTGCATCGAAAATATGCAACCACTTTACTAGTAAAGAGTGGCTCCAGGGTGAAGATAGGGTTGGGCCCAATATGTGTTATCTGAGGGACTCAATGACGGCTTCACACCTGCTTATGAATGATGGATGAGGTTTGTTGGTGCAAAAATCCACCGGCGTCGGAGATGCTGGAGTCGAGGGTGCCGCGGTCGCCGTCGGGACCTGCAAAAGGAAGTCTAAACCGGAGTTGGGGTTGCTCCGACAAGACCCTCCGACGCTCAAGTCAGTTCTCTGCCTCAACAAGAATAGAGAGCTCGAGCGGAGATTTTAGCAGAGTTTTGAGATAGAGACGAGAGCTTAGAGAATAACGTATCTGAGGGGCCTTATTTATAGGTAGAGGGTGCAACCGACTGATAGTGACGCCTGTAACCGCCTGGTAGATTGTCGACGAACCCGCTGTCGATGGGCGCCTTAGGTGTTGGCGCTGCAGGCTGAAATCATTTCACCGTAGAAGCTCAGACGTGGATCTTCCGTTGGTGAAGCCCGACTAGAGCTGGTCTGATGTAGGAACTCATGTGAAGGCTGTCTGCTGGAGAGATTCGATTATATGAGGAATTCGACAGAAGATCGTCTGATGACTGAATTCGGAAGATGTCGTAAAAGTCTATCCACTGGAAGAACCTGCAGAATATCGTGGAAGTTTGGCTGGAACCGTTCGAGATCGATTGATGCTGTTGGAGGTCGACGACCGGTGAGGTATGGAAGATGCCGGAAGTAATCGATCGTTGGAAAGTCCAGCTGCTGGAGCTCGTCTGTTGTAAGAGTTCATCCGACTGGTGGGGGGG
>KE505103.1:146406-157649 GCA_000441515.1 Elaeis oleifera
TGCTTATTGGAAAGGATGCACTGGTGGAAGGCGCTTATTGGAAAGCACGCGGCGGAGGTGGACGCCTCTGTCGCTTCTGGTCCTATCGGGGTGCTTCCGGTTCTTCTTGAAGCGGGACATCTGTGCTGCCGTCGTCGCCTTTGATTACTGTCAGGCTTTAGATTAGATTTAAAAGACTATTATTTATTCTATAGCTAGTCAAAATTTGATTTAGATCTCTGTACTAACATAAGATAGATTTATTTTCAATTTAATAAAGATTTTTATTCTATTTATTTATGAAATAATTAATTGTATCTGATCTTTTGATTGAGAGTCTTTATCACTTGTATGTTGATGCTAAAATGAACCTAAATGAGTAAGTAGTGAATGCCATAGGCCAAAAGAGATCCAAAGATGAGTTTAACCATAAGTGCTTGTGGCACCATAAGCTTGGCCATATTGGAGAGGATAGGATAAATAAACTGAAAAAGATGGGATCCTTGACTTAGTTAAATTTGAGTCGATTCTGATCTGTGAATCATGTCTTCGAGAAAAATGGCTAGGTTACCTTTGTTGGATAAGGAGAAAGGGCCACTGAGTTACTAACCCTGATACACACTGATGTATGTGGCCCATTTGATGTGCAGGTCAGAGATGGTTATAGCTACTTCATTATCTTTACTGATGATCTGTCATGGTACATATATGTGTTTCTCATGAAACACAAGTCTGAAGCCTTTGAAAGATTCAGAGAATTCAGGTATGAGGTATAGAAGCAAACAGGTAAACCCATAAAATTCCTGCGATTCGAGATAGGAGGGAAATATCTGAGTGTTGAATTTTTAAGATAACTTAAAGAGAATGGTATAGTTTCTCAATAGACTCCTCCCGACACATCTCAACTCAATGGGATATTCGAAAGGAGAAATAGGATCCTATTGGATATGGTCCGATCCATGATGAGCTTCACTGATTTATCCTTATTTCTTTGGGGACATGCCTTACCATGATGCATATTTTAAATAGAATTTCTTCTAAGTCTGTTTCTATCATATCATATGAGATATGGTAGGGTAAGAAGTTGAGTCTGAGTTACGTTAAGACTTGGAGGATGTCTAGCCTATGTTAAGAAATAGAAAGCTGACAAGTTAGAGGATAGATCATTTGTAGCTCAATTTATAGGATATCCCAAAAAATTTATTGGGTACTACTTTTACTTTTCACATGACCATAATATGACTATGAGTCACAATGCCACATTCTTAGAAAATAGTTTATCCATAATGGTAGTAGTGGGAGGTTAATTGAGCTTGACGAGAATGTTTCTCAAGAGCAATGAGCTATAGATCCTCAGAAATCCATCCATAATGAGCCAGTAGTTAATGTTCCACCTCCACCTCGTAGATAAAATAGAATCTCTCATCCTCCTGAAGATACATGGGTATGCTGAAAGAGGATGTAGAGGAAGCATTCCTTGTGGGAGATGGGGATCATGGTGATGATCCTAGTACTTTTGATGAAGTGATGTCTGACATCGATTTTGAAAATGATTAGATACAATAAAATCAGAAATTGACTCAATGCACTTGAACCAAGTATGGACCTTAGTGGATCCACCGAAGGAAATTATTCCCATTGGATGTAAATGGATCTACAAAAAAAAGTACCGATGGTAAGGTAGAGACGTATAAGGCAAGGCTAGTGGCGAAGGGTTATAGTCAATGTAAGGACATTAATTATCATGATATTTTTCATCTGTAGTCATGCTGAAATCCATCCGTACATTGCTTACTGTTGCAGCCTATCATGATTTTGAAATCTGACAGATAGATGTGAAAATTACTTTTCTGAATGGATATCTTGAGAGAGATATCTATATGGAGCAGCCTCTGAATTTCACATCCGGTGATAGTGATCACTAAGTCTACAAGCTGCAAAGATCCATCTATGGACTAAAGCAGGCTTTTCGGAGCTGAAATCTTCATTTCAATGATGTTATCAAATCATTTGTTCATAAGAAACAAGAAGAACCTTATGTTTACAAAAAATTAGTGGAGCGTGCTTGTCTTCCTCGTACTATAGTTGATGACATCCTCCTTATTGAGAATGATATTCCCATGCTAACTTCGGTAAAAGCTTGGTTATCTAAGAAATTCTCCATGAAAAATCTAGGAGAAGCATCCTATATTCTTGGGATAAAGGTCTATAGAAATAGATCTAAAAGGATACTTGGTCTATCATAGAAGCTGTATATAGAAAAGGTGCTGAAACGGTTCAGCATGAAAATTCCAAAAGAAGTTTGCTATCCCTTAGATATGGTATTCGACTCTCCAAGGCGATATATCCTAATACTTCTGAGGAGATCGAACGCATGAGTAGGATCTTTTATGCTTCAGCAATTAAGAGCCTCATATTCGTCATGCTATGTACTTGACTTGATATTATCCTTACTATGAGTGTCACGAGCAGGTATCAGTTGAATCCAGATGAGGAGCACTGGATAGCTGTGAAGAACATCCTTAAGTACTTGTGAAGGACTAAGGATTTATTCTTGATTTTTGAGGAGCACCTGAATTGCGGATTAAGGGTTATACAAATTCAGACTTCATGTCGGATCCAGATGATAGAAAGTCTATATCAAGATATATGTTTGTATGCAATGGTGGTGTAGTCAGCTAGAAGTATTCTAAGTAAAGCATCATCGCAGATTCAACCACAGAGGCTGAGTATGTCGCCGCTTCGAATGCTGAAAAAGAAGACTTTTGGTTCAAAATATTTATCGCAGAACTTGGTGAAATGACATCGAATGCCATACCACTGTACTGCAGCAACAATGGAGCCACAGTACTTACTAAGGAGCCACGATCTTATCAAAAAATTAAGTACATTGAACGACGGTCCCATATAATACGCGACTATCTTGAGAAGCAATATATCGAGATGCGAAGAGTAGACTCTATATATAATATGACAGATCTGCTGACAAAATAGTTGAGCCAACCCAAAATGAAAGCTCATCTTGAGAAGATGGAGCTTAGATTAATGGCCAATTGACTTTAGTCCAAGTAAAGATTGTTAGATGTATATCTTAGAAGCCAATTGTTGACTGACACATTATTATTCTATGACATAAATTTATATTTAAACTATTGATTTAATCAATAATGGATAAATTTTTTCTTTCATTCAAGTGTTATGTATCCTTAAATCATCTTTGAAATTGATGTTATGATACATACTCTCAAATATTGAGAATTAGAGACATGTACGATCGATTCCTAAATTGCTTCCGGTTATAAGATAGTCATAGGAATGGTGATTTATCCAGATAGACTGACATACGATTCGCTTCTTTCAGGATAGATGAGTCTCTAATCTATGGTATAAAGATACTGAGTGAAAAGTGCAGGTAGTTATTAGAGAACAACTAGTATTGAGCATGATCATACGAGAGATCACATAAATTTTATTCGATCATCAGTGATTATCTCGATACTGTAATTGTGTGACTGGTCCTTTAACCTGCAGTGTCACAATTGCTCACAGTAAGACTGCTGTAGTTTGATTACACATAAATATTAATTCGATTATAAATTTTTGTAGTAGATGTTGGCTTCAATTGGTTGAGCTGTACGAGTGACGTATGCATCTAGATAGGATCTATCGATCTTGATAGAGAGGAGTAGTCCTATGAGATTTGAGAAGCTGAGTCCATAAGTTTATGGCCATAGCAATATAATTAATGAAAAGAAGTTTCTATTTAGAATCACTATTGAACTTGAGCTGATCACATCTATCATATGACCGATGATGAGGTTTGATGATTTATCCATACTTGTCATCTAGTCGGGACTCATGATAGAGGGACTATATCATACACTAACTACATCAAGAGGTTCTATTTTAGTTCTGCTGGATTGCCACTACATATTGCTAGATGTCACTGATGGATTGTGAGAGTTCAATAGGATCATTTTGGATCAATGGTCCTTGTCGAATTAGAATGAAACTGTTTCGACCCACTGAAAGAGGTTTCAGTGATACCTATAATAAAGATCATGGTATTTTTTACTACCAGACAGAATTGAACCTATGAGATCACACATAAAGAAAAAAATTTGAATTGATTATAATTGGACTTGTGAAGCACCAATTTTTATAGATTTAGAGAAATCCAATTGAATTCATGTTAACCTTGCTAGCACCTAGGTGAACCCAATTTTTTTTGTGGTTGGTTTACTTATATGATGAGTTTTAACCAATTCTTACACTTGATTTAAATCTAATTGAATTTGATTCAATGAGATCTAATTATTTGATAATTAATTTATTACTTAGATTTAATCAAGAAAGAGTTTCTTGGTTAAGAACCCTTGAAGAGAATTTATGAAACCATATGGGCTGATTTGTGCATTCAATAGGATCTCATATAATAGGATGCCTAGAGTAGGGTGTGGCTTTGGGTGTGTAATGGGTAGAGCCCCATTTATTTGGTCAAACTATATTATGGCTAGGAATTCTAATATGATTGGGACATCCTTAAGTTGTCTATATAAAAGACCTTAGCCTTTTAGTTGTGAATCAATCTTTTCTCCTCCTACCTTGCCACCACTATGCACTGGGCCCATGCCTCCCTCCTTTTACTCTCTCTAGGCATCCTCCCTTGGAGCCATAGAGAGGGTGGGCGGCATCCAAGGAAGTGGGTCAATTGTTAGCGCCACTTGTTTGTTTCTTGTTCCCTTTGCTCTTAAGTTTGTTGAGAGTTAGTTACAACCACTTCTTGGTTGTTATTCTTTCTGATTAGTTGAAAGATCAAGAAAGATTATTGGTTTCTTCAAGAATCAAGAAAGAAAGATTAAAAGGGTCATCAAAGGGGTTCTATTTCGATCCAGATTTGGTTCAAGCTTCTTTAGGTTTTGGTTCAGGCAAGCAGGATCTAAGAGAAATAATTGAGATCGATCCCGTGGATATCCGTAGAGGTAGGACACTTGTACTACTGATTTAAAATCCATCCAGACCTAGATCCAGAGATTGAATTGGATTCAACCCCAGTTACAGGTTTGAAGCAAAAAGAAAGCAATTCGGATATTTGAATTGATTTCAGGCTTTATTTATTCTTCCTAAAATCAATATATATTAATTTCAGCATATGAACTAGATCCATTGGTGCTTTCATATGATGAATGCATGCTTAGATTAAAAGTATTTAATCTAATTTTTCACTATATTTTGGATTTAGAAAATTTTGAAATCTACATGCACTAGTACCTATAGAAAATCCAACAAAAATTTCATGAATGTGGTTCTGTTTGGATTTGTCATCTTGATGATATCATTGTTTCTTGTATATAGCTTGTTATACTAATCTTTATGGAACCAATGTATGGCTAGTAATACCTTCTTTTTCCTATAGTCTTGAGTCTTAGATATTTGAACCTACACATCCCTCTTCACTTTTGCCATAAATTATCTAACACTCCAATTTGTGTTAAACCTACTATCTTTAATGTTGATTTGAGATTATCATTTCAAGTTAACATCGTAGTTCTGAAAGTATATACCACATTTATGTGTGGGCTCAAATTATTTAATCTAACATGTGTTTACCCATTGCAGGAGAGAGTTATGAATTCTCTAACCATAGTTCTTCTTACAAATAGGTATGACTTTGGTCTTTTCATTGTGCTTATAAACATAGTCAAATCTTTGTTAAATATAGAACAATCTTAAAGCCTTTTTAAATAAGTCTATTAAAGCAAATACTATGCCAAGTTTCAATTGTATAGGCTTATTCAAATCTATTTCCTCATTTAATTTAACAAACCTCAACTTGTCTGAACCTTCTCCTTTTGATAAGCTATAAGCTCTCTAGGATTCTAAGCTCATCATTCTTATTGAACTTAGGATCCTTGCCTATCAAAGTTTCTTCTTCTTCTCTAACTTTGTCTCCTTGAGGCTTATGTAGTTCTATCATCTTGATAATCGAGTGATCGATATACTCCTCAAAGAGGTCATCTTCCTCCTTATCACTCCTATTGAAATAACTCAAGGACAAATTGGAATCATTGTCGCTCCCACTATCAATATCATCCTCTTGCATATCTTCTTCCATAGACTTCTTAGCAGACGTTCTATCCTTCCTTTCTCATACCCTTTCATATTCACATTCATCAGTTGTTCTCCTTCTTCACATACCATCTGCTTCCCTTTCTTCTTCTCTATCATCCTATGCAATCTAGCCCTTATACTTTGAGTAGGCTCAACTATAGCTTCCATCTCTGCATCCTTCTAACCATTCTCACAATTAAGATTACCAACCTTGTATCTTGTTAGTAGCTAGAAGTGCGATAGATACTTTCACCAGGTTTAAGTCTATCTCATCTATATGATGCTCCACAAATATTACTACAATGTTCACCCCTTATAACAATCATCATCTCTAATACAATCTTGGTCATTATTCATTTTTCTCAAATTTTTGACAACATAGTTACTTGGTCATTTTTTCTATCTCCATAAAGCTCATTTCATCTCAGTCGTAGTTGTTATAGTAACTAACATTGCCACCAACATATTGCATGAGGTGGGCAAAGGAGGGGGGCACCTCCATAGTAGATCTCTATTTCTCCAATTTAAAAAAATAAGTCAAAATCCATATTGCATACATAGTAGATAGGGAAAGACAAAGTTAACATGGAAGGAATCATATTATGGTACTTCTTATTGTGTAGCATATGAAGGATACCTACATAGGAAGACCAATTATAGATTAAGTAATAGAAACAATATGTAGATAGAGATCATATTGTCACAATAGGGATCCATGTTGTACAAAGGGTGCATAGGACAGCATTTTCACGTTAATGCATGATCTAACATAAGACAAAAGAACTAAAAGTTGGTGGTCACTCCAACCCTTTAATACCAACTTGAAACATTTTTGTCACATGCTTAGTATTACAACATTGTCACATTGAGTGCTTATAGTATAGTATATATCCTAACCCATTTTCTAAAATCCTAATACTCCAAAACCCCTTTAATGCCAATACCTGTATGCCCCCCTAACTAGACTTTATAGGATTATCTATATACAATATAATACAAGGATTTGAAGATCGCAATGGGTCATATGGTAGGAATTAAAATACTAAAGAAGGAATCTTCTTAGAAGAAGTAGCTACCATTGTCTATGTGATTTGCTTTTATTTTACACTTTGTAATCCGTATAGAAGACTAGTTCTCTAAAGACAAAAATTTACTTTATACCAACAAAAATTCAAATACCAAACTATAAAGAATGTGAATATCCTACTACAATCTATTATCCAAATAACATGTATTTCAAATACTGAATCACAAAAAAGCTAAAATTTCAAAGGCAAAGCTTAATCAATGAGAAATATAAAATCTCTATAAAATCTTTATATCTAAAAATATAGCACCTACATAAATGATGTTCCAATGAGCATCTCTTCCTTAAGCACAATTGAGACTAGCTGGTAAAGAAATTGAACCTTGACTCCTACTAGATTTGATAGAAGTGAAGGTTTAGATGAGCATAGAATGGAGGGAGGACCATAATGGCTAGAAAGATTAAGTCAAGAGCCAAATTTTTTCGAAAATAGTCGAGCTGAACTGATAATCCTTTCGAAAGATTGAGAGATTTTCAATTGTTTGTTTACTCTATTAATGGTGTTAGCAGCTAGATAGATGGCTATACTACATTGATATAAAAAAAATATGTTAGATTGTGTTCTAAAGACATCCCCTCAAATTTAAAAATTTTAAATAGATCCTTCGAGTTTTAAAACTATTTCAAATTGATCCTCCAGCTCCCCGACCAATGGATGGTGTTAGCCTGCCAGCTCAAATGGTGAAAATGACATCTCTTTTAACCTATTCAATATCTTTTAATTACCCTCCTCCCCCCCCCAATGGGAATTCCGACCCCTTCAAACCCTCTACTCCATTCCTCCATCCTTCAGTAGCTATCTAGTGTCAATCGATGATCCAACGCTCCACTCAAGTATGGTTGTCCCTCTATTCTTATGCATCTCTGAAGTAGCCATCTTCAAAGGCTGAAAAGATTCCATTGAGCCATGAAGGGAGTTTCATCTTCTTTGATTGGTAATGCTTTTAATCAAAATTTTCTTTCAAAATACTTGATTTATAATGCATCATGTGCTAGACTACCTAGTTTTGAGGCCAAAATTTATTTGAACTCTATGTTTCCTTGAAACCCGGTGTTTATGGTTATTGTGCATGCGGTTCATCATTCTGTATCCTTTCAAGGCAAGTTCATGGTTTAATCTTATTTAAATACATTGTTTAATATTATCTGGTGTATTTTGTTCTCTCACCTAATACTTATACTCTAATGATTGATACTCAATAGTTCTTAAGGAATTTTTTTGGACTTTGTGCCTGCATGTTTTGGTCCTTTTTCAATGATTTATATGCCCCATTTACTATAGTTATTATGCTAAACTATGACTTGTATGTCCCATTCTTTTTCTATGATTTATATGCCCATGTATTGTAGTCCCTTTTGACTCTGTGCCCTTGTGTTCTTAAGAATCTTTTTATGCTAAACTATATGCATTCCATTGTAGTTACGATAGTCAAAAAGCCAATATGTTACTTTATGCTAAACTATATGAGGTTGAACTAAAAGCCAATATTTGCATTCTGTTGTTCTCACTTTTGGAATTTTTAAACTTAACCTATAAAAGCTAGTTGGCTTGATTACTGTTTTAGTTGTTAATCATCCAAAAAGGAGCCAGGACATGCATTTAATATTGAAATAGGAGTCACTTGATTATCTATTCACTTGAACATTGCTCATATTCCATTGTAGTCACTATCATACCTTCTAATTAGCAATGGTTGCTCAAAACTAGCAATGAGTGCTCATAATTCTCTTTATTAGGAATTTATAATGGTTGCTCAATGTTCTCTTTATTAGGAAGTATGCAATCTCTTACCTGAGAATATGTCTTTAAAAAGGGATCAATTGAGACTATAATGCAAGTTTCTTTATGTTTATTTTTTATTTATTAATTCACTATTTCTTCTTTTTAATATGATTTATAGTAATTATGGAGCTATCACCTTCACATGTCAGATCTCTATATTTTGGTGTTTGGGATTTACTTGTTTATATGAAATATCCTTTGAGTGATATATGAATCATTTAATATTCTTTACCTATCATAAAATAATATTTCCATATTGATTATATGTGTTGTAATAAGGTTATGATCAAGCATTACTAACATAGGTTTCTTATATCCATTCTTACAGGAATGGATAGTGATAGGGCTGTGCATGGGTCGGGTTCGATCGGATTGAGAGAAAATTTCATCTTACCGAACCAATCAAGTTGAATTTTTTTTCAACCCGCTGTCAACCATTTATCATGTATAAATCATTTGAAATCAAAGTGAACAGTTTATAGTGGGTTCGGATGGATTGTGTTGATTTGAGCTTCAATGTTGACCCAATATTGATTTTAAGTCCAATATTGGTCCACTTAAATTTATTTATTATTTATCAATTTAATGTAAAAAAGATCTAAATCTTATAAATTACAAATTTTGAGCTTATTTTGAACTTATACAAATAAATAAATAAAAGATTTACTCATCTGAAAGCAATTATATATAAAAGCTTTCACTTTAGAATTATCTCAAATTGATGTACTTCTATCAATAATTCAATATTAATATTTATATGAATCCAAATGGATGACAGGATATTTTTAGAATAAAGTATTGAAGTCTAAATAGTGCTGTACCAAAATAAAAGTAAGTTTGTAAAATATTACATCGGTTGGTTCGGTTTCATATAGGTTAAAATATAGAAAACGAATCCAACCACAAATAATCAATTTTTACAAATCCTAGCCCGATTCCATCTAATTTGTGTCTTTCAACTGATCAAAATCGATGTTTATTGGGTCAGATTGGATGGATTTCTTCGAATTTCGATTATTTGCTCAGTCCTAAATAGTGATCTATTTATTGTAGAGATCTACTGTGGGTGATCCATCAAACTTGTCCCTCACATATACTTCAGAAGGAGCTTAGCTTGTGGCTTATATTGGATATGTGAAGTACGAGATGGATGCAATGAGTATAAGCCACAAGGATATTCCCTTATTCCATCCCATCAGCCTTCATAGGTAGCTATTGCTTGTAGTGCTGATAAGGCAGCTGGTAGAGAGATGCCTCAAAAGAGTAATGAGATTTAGATAGAGCCAGTTGTAGCTATAGTGACTGATAAGGAAGCAATTAAGCCAAGCTAAAGTAGGAAGATCAAGATTAAGAGAGTTTATGTCGAAAGAGTTGGTGGGAAGAAAGCAACTATAGCCAAAAAGAGAGGCAATGATGATAAGGAAAGATGGTGATGATAAGGAGAAGAAAGTTGCAGCCACTACTAAGGAGAAAAAGCTAGTGAGAAGGTGAAGAAGAGAGGAGGTGCAACTACTACCAAGCATGTAGATGGTAGTGATAGCAATAATGATTGTGATGTTTATTAGTGAGCTAAGAGAGTCGGACGAGAAGGTAGACAGTAATTTGTTTAATGAGTATGCGGATAAGGACCTTATCGATGAGTAGATAAGAACTTAAACTAATCATTCTAGGCTCGATATAGATGCAAATACCTTTATAGATCTAGAGATAGTGCGAGAGAAGTGGAGTCTAGTGATGGCTACAATTTCAAGATCTTCATTGGTGACAATGAATCAGATAGCAGGATTCAAGGTACACGTCATCTTGAACTCAATGAAATTTTTGATTTAAAGAAGCCAATTAAGCTTGCAATTGATATGATCTTTAGCTCCACAGCTATGTTTAGGAAGTGCTCAGGCTTTACTTAATTCAATTTGGGATTTGACTTCAAGTATAAGAAGAACAAGTGAAGTAAGGTTACAGTAATATGCAAGAAGTACAGATAGAGGTTACATACTTAACCATTATAGAGGGAGGACACCCGCTAAATCAAGACCTTCCAACTAAGATTTTAAATCTCATGGGTTGGAGGTATCCTAGTATCTTCATAGAATGGGATACCCGACTTTTCATCCCATGCTGACAGCCATCGTGATCATGCATGTTGATAGATATCCTCCATTTTTTCCTCATTCTTCTTTCCTTCCTTCCTTCCTTCCTTTCTTTCTTTCTTTTTTTTTCTTTTTCTTTCTTTCTTTTCTCTACCTTCCTTTTTTTTTCTTTTTCTTCTTTTCTTATCTCTTC
>KE505103.1:172221-183126 GCA_000441515.1 Elaeis oleifera
TAGTCCTAAGGACTTCATCATAACAACGGAGTTCATTAGAAGATGAAAGCTTATGATGAAAATGCTAAATATATTTTATTATTAATAAATCAATTACAATACTTGGTTGCTCAACCGTCAACAGCTTGACGATTGGCTTTTTGGGACACATTTTTCAACAATCCCATGACTCAAGAACTTGTGAAGATGTGGTTTTGAGGACATGCATGGCAGAGGAGCCTTTTGCACTTTGGATTGTCGACTTATGAACTCATTTATTTGTTATAGATAATTAGATAATGAGTTTGTTTGCTTTTGGTTAGAGGTGAATTGATAACTTAGATGAAGACTTATTTATTTTTTGATAGAGATATGGTCTCTTGGTGCTTTTAGTTAGAAATACCATCTCTTTGGATGCCTAAACAATTTAATTTTTGGATTATAAACTTTGTGTATGGACTCATCTTGATTATGAATTGCATGTAAGTTGATACTTTAGTTGTTGAATGATTTGTTGACTGATAATGGATGATTTACTTGGTATTTGAATATATACCATGAAGTGTAATATTTTATATCGGTTATAATTGAACTATCAATGAAGTAAAACTTGGCCATCATAAACATTCTTGTCGCAAAATATCTTTATTTTGCAATGTTAGCGAAATCATTTCGTGATATTTGGGAAATGTCGCCAAAAAATCTCATTCATTCTGCGATGTTGGCAAAATATTGCACAATCAACCACATTCTGCGACGTTTGTCAAACGTCATGAAAGATATTTATTCCATGACATTAGTCAAACATTACTCAACCAACTTATATTTTGCAATGTTTGAAAACATCATCAAAGATTTTTATTCCACGACATTAGTGAAACGTTGCTCAATCAAACTACGTTCGCGATGTTCGGACATACGTCGCATTTTTGGCATCCTTTCCATGATGTTTTATACCAAATATCCTGAAAGACCTCTGCGACATTTTGGAGGACTTTTGGCGATGTTTTTAACATCACAAAAATCTTTTTCTTGTAGTGGTATATCACATATGGGGATTATATCAGTCAGAGGTAATTAGATATCTAAAAATAAAGATAGAGCTATAACTAGAGGATCCATAGAGAGTGTCTACATCTCTAGCTTCTCGAAGTAATCTCCCAAGGCCTTGACGAAGATAGCCCAATACAAGAGAGTTAGAGTTACTAGTTGATTCTCGGTTAAAGCTATGGCTAATCTAAGATGTGCCTTTATAAACTTGACCAATCCAGAACATAAGAGATACCTACAAACCTAGATCAAAAAAAGATAATGTATTCTTGATAAGAAACTAGGTTGAAGGCTTGCACATAGGCATTTAACTAGCCTTTTACTCAAATCCACAATGAAGTTGTTATTAAGAACTTTGATAGGGGTATTAGTATTGAATATTTTGTCAGGGAGTCTAAGGATGAAAAAAAATCTGTGGGTCTAGCAAACTAAGAGGCTGGTCATTCTATGATTCAGATGAAGGGTATTGGTAAAGCATGACTAGAAACATAAGACAAGTATCAAAGATTAGATTGTTCTTGGCAGAAACTTTAAAAAAATCAAGATGTCTGAGATACTATTCTTTTTTAGTTAATTTCTATTGGAAAATATGGTTTCACCATTGGTTCCATAAATCATCGGCTTGGCCATGGCTGGTGGCGATTAAGGTTCTTCCATATAAAAGTTTTAAAACTCGATCTCTTATAAAGAAAAGTTTCTTTAAGATAGTGAAGAAAGATGGAGCAAAGCTTTGAGTATGTTGGACTAAGGGCAGGGCCAAATATATAAAGACTAGAAAATCTAGAAATTAGTACGTGAGGGTTCACAATTATAAAACTTTTGAATGTTTGAGCTGCTATTACCTTTGGGGCAATGGCATATGGCAAGATCCTGACTCATCTTGTCTCAAAGTACAAGTGAGGTTGTAGGAGCTTGGTGAAGACAAAAAGACTTTAAAAGATAAAACCTGCTAAGGATACTAAAGATAGAGGATGACCTTTAAAGATCTCATAAAGATCCTTGCACCATATTAAACCATGTCATAAAAGAATTTTAATCACTGATTATGGTACTTTAGATACTGAACAATTAATCTTATAGGTTAGGTTGATAATGATTTTATTGATTGTAGAACTAATAGATAAAGTACCAGTGCTACCTATTAATTCTTAGATGATATACTAATTTTTAGTTTAGTAAGAAGTAAAATTCACTAGCTTTGTTTATTACTGAAGTAGAATATATTGTTGGTGGAAGTTGTTGTACTCAAATCTTATGGATTAAGCAGCAATGGGAAGGCTATAAATTGAATTGTAAGAAAGTTTCAATAAAACATGACAACACTAATGCAATTAGCTTAGCTAAAAATCCAATTTGATACTCAAGAACTAAGTATATTGAAATAAGATATCACTTTATAAGAGATCATATTCAAAAGAAGACAGTACTTGATTTTGTTAATATCAAAATAAATTTGATGATATTTTATAAACCATTAAATGAAGAAAGATTTATACTATTAAGAGAATCAGATCTTTATGATATATTTACTTAGAGAAATCTCCTAGAAAAACTTGAATACTATTGTTATAGGAGATTAAAAGCTCATAAGCTAACTCCTTAGCACCGGAGGACATCTCTTGACTCAAATTTTTAGAAGTTTTAGCACCAATGAATATCTCTTAACTCAAAAGTTTTTGCAGATTTGCTATGGAGAGATGGCTTATAACTGGAAGGAGATGACTCACCTAATAGAAATCTTCAAAGGAGCTGGATCAAGAAAATTGAAGCTAACTACTTACAGGAAGGATGTGTCTTCCGTATCATATTTAAAGAGAGTTGCCTCATATTGCTTAGGAGATGACTCTCTTGTTTAACCTTCTTAGAAGGAGCCGACTTCTATTTCATAGGAGATGACTCTTGCATTTAGAATATTTAAGTATGCAGCAGACCCCTCATCTTCCCTTTCGACTAGATCTTATAGAGCATTCTTCATGTTAACCCTAGGGCATGCTTTCTTCTCTTAAAAACCCACTCTTCTCATCCAACTAATTCTTCAAGAAGCCAAAAACTTGCTTGCTCTCCCAACTCCATGGTACCAAAGACCCTAACCACACAAGTAAAGAGGAATAGAATAGATTGGAAGCTTTAAAAAAGGCAAATAAGAAAGCCATGGGTGAAAAATAATAGGAGAAGATGGTAATTGTGAGAAGAAAATCTTCAGTAGTAAGTTCTTCATGCTTAACAACATAGTTATATTGGGAGGAAGATTGATTTTGAATTCTTATTTTTTTCAATAAGAGATTTTGAATTCTTTGATAAGGAAGGTTTACTTATATGGCCACTCTCAACGAACCCACCTACCTTGACCTCATGAAGAAATTTTATAGCAATTTTGATTTTGATTTTCAAAAGGATAGTTTAACATAGACCATTAAAGAAACTAAGATTGCCTTTGAATCATAGAAAGTTAGGAGATATATTGAAAATACCCTATAAAAATGACAGCTCAAAAATTTTGCAAATAAAAAGTTAGAGATTGAACAAATATTGAATAAAAGTAACTTATCAGGAAATGAAAAGATTAATGCCAATTAATTAAATACAAAAATGAGGTTGCTTTATCACATAAGCTCTCAGATTTTCTTTCCTAAGGCTGGAAAGTTTGATCATGCATCTGATGGAGATTTATTTATTATATTTAATATTATAAATAACAACCCCATCAACCTACTTTTGATGATGATGAACTATATGAGAGATCATATGAGCAGGATGAAAACTACTCTATCCTACGACATGATGTTAACTATGGTATTCAAGAAGTTTAAGATTGACTATAAGCAGAAGATGAAGGACTTGCACTATACTAATATTTACAAAAGAAGACCTTCTCAAGGATGGTATGCAATAAAGTTAGTGGGTAGTATGTGAAGGTCCGAGAAGGAGAAGAGGAAAGAATATAAGAGAAATTTATTGCTATCCCAGAACATTCCATTCTCTTAGAGCTTCTTAAATTTCTTAAGTGGAGGAATTAAAGGGCATCATATAAAAAGTTTGCTCAAGATAGAGTTGGTAAAGTAGAAGCTACAAATGAAGTAACATTTGACGCATCGATATTCACAGGCCAACCTGGACCATCCTTCGCAAGAACTAAAGACCAAGCTACTAAAGCTAAAGAAGAAAGGATCCCTATGTTTATTGATGAAGAGTTTGAAAGAAATTTAGAAGGGTGAGCAAAGAGGAGCCTTCCACTATAATGACTTAGAATTGCCTAACTTCATCCAAACGAAGATTAGGCAGTACTATGAGAAGTTAGGGGCCAAACTGCAAACCATTTTTATTAGGAGATCATTAATAGGATATTTCAAGATATTCAGACAAGAATTCAAGGGAAAACAGTCTTAGTGTCTCAAATTAGTATACTCCTGAAATTGATGTCCAACATTAGTTTCTAACTTAGTGTTGTGAATATTAAGGTGGATTTTCTATACCTAAAAGTCAACAAGCTAGAGAATAAAGTAGCTAAATTGGAGTAGTCTATGCATAATGATATTAAGTTGATTATTGCAGGAGGAAGCCTGGGCAAGGCTATGGAAAAGGGAGTGGAGTAAGTTAGGGGGAAAACCACTCTAATCTTACCAAGGACTTCCTAATCTCCTCGACTAAAATCACCCAAAGCCTTCAAAGGATAGAGAACCCTCTAGATAACCTTCTATTATTTGGGCTAGACCAAAACCTATCCCTCATAAATGCCAACTTCTAAGAGTCCTAAATCCTAGAAGGGAAAATTTGGCTAATATGTTCTTTATCTATTTTTTTTCTTTTGGATGTACTCTTCTCTGATATTTGAAATGGACATTTATTTTGAATATATTGAAATTTCTAGTTTTTGAATATTCTTATATCATATAATTATCTGTAATTAAAATATTTATCTTTTCTCATTAAATGCTTATTTACCCTCTTTGACGATGACATAAAGGGGGAGAAAGCATAAGTTATAGGGGAAGAAATGGTGAAAAATGATATAATATTGGCATAAATGATAAAAACAATATTGGCATTAATGGTAAAGATCTAAAGAAAATAACATAATGAAAATCTTTGATAGCAAAAAACAGTGTAAAAGCTTAGATACAATGCATTGAAATTTGACACATAAATTAGATCTACTTGACATTTCCATCATTTGTTCAATTTTATGATTTTTAGATAGACTTAGGCATTTTGAAGTGATTTTGTTAGTGGGGATAGACATATTGAAAAAATGTGAAATTTTAATTGTGATACCTTGGATATAATTGGAGGTCATGATTCAATTTTGAGCCTATTCTAAACTTGTTTGATCCAGCATAAGAAATCATCAAGTCTATAATAAAAAATGAATCAAGTGAATCCAGACATCTTACATATATAGAATTTGAATAATCTTGGTATCAAAAAGTCTAAATTGGCCCGTAAAATCATTGGTTAGGGAAGATAGAAGGTGGAATTAATAGGTAATTAGGAGAGAATCAGATTGGGTCAACAAACCAAGACATATTGGGTGAAGTCGAGTTGACTTGTTTAAGTTAATTAATGAAATTAGTAGAAATTTTTCTTAATTAGGCTTGCAATTGATCAATTAGAAATGAAATGGGAATATGCAGTTAATTGAGTTTAAAATGGCTTGGTGTAGGTTGAATTTGGTCAAAATGGATGAATTTGAGTTTAAAATTGGGGGAAATGGGTCGATTGATATAATTTAGTATGATTAAGCCTTATTTTAGAAAGAAATCGATCAATTAAAGCTTATACTAACCAAACATGGGCTAATTGAAGTAAAGAAAAGGATTTACTGAGTTGAAGATCTACTAGAACTAAGGAAGTTTCGATTTAGGAGCTTAATCATTTACTATTTTTAGGCTTAAAAGCTTAAGAGTGGATTCCTAAGTATGTCTATATCTCTCAATCTAGATAGATTCATTTGAACCTTGTTTACTATCAATCTTTCTTAACAATATATTGCAAGGAGGGTATGAACCAAATGAAAAAGCATTGACAGAGCTATGTAAGCTCAAATATACATGAATAGCATAGCAGAGAAGATAGAAATAGAGAGATAATAATAGTAACAAAGAATAATAGTTTATTAAATCAATTTTGTCTACCACAATCTTGGATATCTCTAGAATCATATATGTAATCCTTCTAAAAATTAGATATAATATGCTTATACATGGCTCCACTTGATTTGTATTTATTTGAAATTTTGTTTGTGATAAGACTTGAGCTTAACCACTGAAGGATTTAGGAAACATGCTAGCCAAAGTCTTGCTTTCATAAACTCAAGCATAAAACCCTAAGAGTTTAAACTTTATTCTAATAATCGAACAAATATAACTAAAATTTCAATCCTCAATTTGAATTATGCATCTAATGATGTTACCCATTTTGTTTCGTACTAAGATTTTGAATAGGTTGAAAATTAACTCGGATTGATATTTATTGGAAGGAATAGTCAAATTCTTTTTAAAGTTCTAAAGCTTTAAGTTTATGGCAAATCCCCTCCATCTACAATGATTTATTTGAGCCCTTATTTATGATTGATCTATTTTCCTTTCTTTTGTTGATCAATTCTATCAAGAGAATAAATTCTAGAAGGATTTGACTAAATTCTTATTCTATGTTTGATAGGAGGTTTATTTCCTACATGGCAAAAGATCACTATAGATTTGGCAGCAAATTCAATCTATCAATGAATTAAAGTACAAATCTTAAGGTTGGTTGAATCAGAAGTACTTAATCTATAAAACTTTTAGCTTGAAATTAAAATATCAATATATATTATTGCCATCAAAACACAATCTAGTAGATGGAAGATTGCTAGTGGATCCATGCTCGAAGAGGAAGATCTGATCTCTGCTTATCATGTTGCACACATGAAATAAGAAGAGCTTAAAAGTTGCTAGAGCTGATCCGGTTGGAGGCTCCGATGCTTAAATTAGATAGAGCTCTAAGAAATAGCAAAAGGAGAAAGAGGAAACCAAAAATAGAGAGGGTAGAGGGGATATATGTATTGTGTGATGTATACTTGGTATCTTAGGCCTCCTTTATAGATGAAGAGCTCTTGCCCCATCGGGGTTGGACTCTAGAGTTCCAGGTCAAGTGGAGAACTATCTTTAGGCTTTTTTTACTTGGATCAGACCAAGAAAATGAGTCCAACTAAAATTGATCCCCTACTATATCATATGTCAACCCATGATTAGCTGGTCTAATTTGGCCATATTACATGCCTCCCACTTTTGTGTTTGGGCTATTTTTTCTGGCTCACACTAATGAAGTAGATAAGGCCTAGTATGATTGTTGTGCAGAGATAGCAACCCGGAAAGGGGGGGGGGTGAATTGCGTTCTAAAAAAAATTTAAGCTAAATTGATCTTTAACAAAATATGTGCTTGAAATTTAGCTATATTAAGAGATTGTGAGGTATATGCAATAGTATTGCAGCGAGATTCAAATAACCAAAGCAAAGTATAAATATAAAGCAAGGATTTAAAGCAATAAGTAAAGCAAGAATTTAAGCAAGGCAATCACACTACAAGCACACAAAAGTTTATAGTGGTTCGAAGTAACTCGCTCCTACGTCCACTTTTCAAGCTTCTCTTGAAAATTTCACTATAATCCTCCCTTGATTACAGTGTGTTTATTTTTTTGGACTCACAAATAAAATTTAATTAATTTTTTGAGATCACCAACTAAAATCTTACACCGTTAGTTTTTCAGGCTTACTAACAATCTAGTTAATTTCTAAGCTCGTTAACCAAACCTTTACAACGTCCAATTATAGACTTGGATGGGTTTAATCTCCAAGTTTTTTTCTCCCAGAAAAATTTGTAAAGAAACAAAATATAAAGAACATAAATTTAGCACAAAAAAATAAAAAGAAACTCTTTTGATGTCCAAAGAAGTTGTTGATGTGTTGCTCAAATGAAGCTTCAACTTCTCTTCTTGATGCTTGAGAGGATGGAGAAGATATTGGAGAAGATCACACTTTAAAAGCTCTTAACAATGCATTACTTCTTCTCTTTTTTCTCTTTTCAAAGGTATTCAATGTTCCTCATAAATTTGATTATTTTCTCTTTTCAATCCATTTAATCTCACTTTCCAAATGATTCTCTAACTTTTATAACCTTAAAGAAGCTTAAGAGTATGTTTTGGCTATTGGAGAGCTTGGAATAGCCGTTAGACATGAAACTAGTAGTTAAAAAATATAAAAATTAGCCATTACTGCTGGCCCATGCAGTCGAGCTGGCTCAAGTTGTAGTCGAGTTAGCTTGAGTAGGAATGGAGCTAGCTTGAGCAAGCATCTTGAAATATAGTTTCTATCCTTCTGAGAGAACCAGTTCAGATCTATTTTGAGCCAGCTCGCCTGCATGCCATGCGAAAGTTTCAGTCTCGTTTCGTATCAGAGTCGGCTCAGTTTCTTTTGAAGTCGGCTTCAAACTTTTCAACTTTATTTTTTTTCATTATTTGACCTTCCAAACTTAAATTTCTTGATCATAATACTTTCAAATAATATTTTATTTTCTCATATTATTTTTTTCATAAAGAGCTATCCTTGTTTCATTCTCTCCAAACTCCACTAAGTCCAAACTTAAAAATCCTTCTTTGAAGATCTTGACTTAGTGAATTTGTAGAGATCTTTTTCCATAAATTTTTTTCATTTTAATACCTAGAAAGACCTATAACCATTCTTGAAATACATGATTAGATACATAGTATACTCAAAATTTGATGATAAATCAAAATCAATCATGGGGTCAACAATCTTTTTCCTTTTGATGATGGCAAAACTTTGAGTATATACTAAAGAAATAAATAATGTATTTCAAGAAGTAGAAATAATGTATCATGAAGTAATAACTTAAATATGAAAACATATACTTCATGGAGATTCTTAATGAGCCTTCAAACATATTATTACATACTATTGCATATACTCATATCAAAATAATATTTCAATTCAAATCAATGAGTATCAAGATTTCAAGCTTCAAAACTTTGAATTTCTTGAGTATCAATCTTTCAAGTATATACTCAATATACTTCTCTCTCCTTTTGACAACATCAAAAGGTAATGGAAAGAATCAAGAAATATTATCAAATCAATAGAAATTCAAAAAAATATATCAAATTCAAAAAATTTTAATTTAAGAAAGTATCGAATTTGAACTTCATGAGACATTTAATATCAAAATAAGTATATTTGATATCAAATTCATATTGATACTCTCCCCCTTCTAAATGGATTAAATTCAGATTTTTCAAATCGATATTGAGAGATAGAGCGTTTCAAGATATTTGAGCACATTTGATACCATATTAGGTATGTCCGATGTCAAATTCATATTAATACCAATTTAGATTTTCAAAAGATGGAGTTTTTTTAGTAAAATATGTCAAAAATTTTTTGATACCAATTTTAATTTTTGTCCTTTTCTTTTCTGAAGAGATTTTAGTCAATTAAGCTTTAAAAGGTATGTATCAGAAATGTATCAAAGATAGCATTATTAAAAATAATTTTAGTCAAATGACCTAAAATAATTTTATAAGGATCTTATATTGCACATTAAAGATTTCAAAATTTTATTCTAGGAGTAAGAATGAGTTTTCAATTTAATTCAACTTTAAGAATGTCAAGAATGTTCATGCAAATCAAGCTATGAAACCAGCATATTAATGATTCCACTTTAAGCAAGTTCAATATTGGAGAACAATTTATTTGTCTGATACTATTTTAAATCAATAGCACTTTCAATTGAGTAAATCAAATTGAATAAACATATGAAAGTACAAATTGAGAAGATTATAAGACATTTGATGGAAAGTTTAAAATCAATTGAAATAAATACAACAAAGCTCAAATTGAGAAAATTAGAAGGTAAATGATTGAGAATTTAAGATCAATATTCAAATTCATTAATATTTTCAATCAAATCAAATTAGTTAACTTTCAGTCAATATCTCGCCTCTAGAAATGTTATTATATGATATTTTTCCCCCTCAATTTTATAATTATTGCTGAATAAGTTTTAATATTTGAGCTTTTTCTCCCCCTACTTTTACAAATCAAGCCAATTCAATTTTAAGTGAATATTTTCTTTTGAATCATTCTTTTTGTGCTATAAGTAATTTTTGATATCAAGTGACAATTGAACATTCAATTTAGCACAACACTGATTCCACTTGAAACATATCAATGAGCATTGAATATATTAGAAAAAGATTAATTTCAAAGATTTTTACCTGAGATATAAAATATTTTTTTAATTAGTTAGATTTATACTATGAGCCAAAAGATCCAAGAAATAGAACTTTTCAATGTTAAAAATTTTATATGGATTATTCATAGCAAAATATAAATTATATTTAGTTTTTCAATAACTCATCTCTTCCTTTCAAGTTCAAACGAATCGATTAAATTCAGATTAAACTTTTTTTTGAGCATGAAGGTTAGAGAATTAAAAGTCAATAAATATTTGAATAAAAATGATAAATTATTTAAAATTTATATCAGTAGGTCAATCAAGATAAATTATTTTGAATTTGACATCAATAGATCATATAAAACATACTACATAGAGATTTTTTATTTAAATCCAGGTCATCCTCATCTTAAGATGTATTACTCAATTAAGTTCAAAAAGTTACGAGACTCTTGATTTTGTGTCAAAATAGCTAAAGTATGTAGCAATACAATGCCAGATTTTAGACTCAATATCCAATTCTTTTGTCAAAAAGAAATGAGGCAATAAAGCGCAAGGCAAAAATGACATTGATACTAAATTTAAAAATTTTCTTAAGAGAAATATCTTGATACCAATTTAAAAAAAAATTCAACTTTCTCTCTTGAT
>KE505103.1:201499-215131 GCA_000441515.1 Elaeis oleifera
TATTAAGGATGAAAATTGGTTGGCTTTAATTTGAATTCAAAATGGTTTGAATTTCAACCTAAAATCTTATCCATATCCTTCCACACGTTGGCTATTTTTGAAGGCACCTATTGTGTGCGAGAAAAAGAAGTCTTTTGATGATTTTCTATGTCTAATTTTCTCTGGTAAGTTCCTCTTTAAATTAGATAAAGGTGAGAAAAGGTTGGAGTCAAATTGAAATTCAAAATGGTTTGAATTGTAACAAACTCCATCTCTTATCCCGTCATACCTGGTTTGTGCGACAACCATAAAAAGGCCATAATTTTGTATGCCAACAAGAGAGAGCTTTTCACCGTGAGATATCAGAGTGAAAAAGGGGCCAAAATTCTTCTTTGGGGCATGAGATTTGGGTGGTTTCTTTTTTCTTGGCCTGAACAAAAGAGGAGACCGTTCTCCTCTCGGGTGAGAGACCTAGAACTGTTCTAGATTTTTGGATGAGAAAAAAATCAAAGGGAAGAGAGTCTTCATCAATTTTTCTCTACCATCTAGCATCCTTATCTGATTCATCTTCAATATCGAAAAGGTCTGAGGTGATCGAAGAAGGAGATCAAATCAGATCTGCCATCAGAAGTCGACTGCGTGAGCTAGCACTCCCATAAAGGGCTGATCGGTCCGAGAGACTTCGTGTGGACCATCCGTAGAGGCTGGATACTTGTGCGGCTATGAGCGACCAGAGAGGACTTTCAGACCTACATTCTCGATCATAGAGTTCGACTATCCATACTCAGATATTGGGTTCGAAATCCTAGAAGTGGTAGATTAGATCTATTACTAAATGCTGTTTTTGGTTCACATACTTGTCATTTTAAATTCAGATTTTTATGTATATAAATTCATATTATAGATCTATTTGTAGGAGTTTTAAAATCAGATCTTATACATGCATTTGTAGATTAAATAGTTTAATCCAATATTCTTTCACTGAAAATTTTTGAAATGCATGCATGAAATCCTTGCGCATCCCAACACAACTAAGCTTCTTTCAATTTAGGTTTATCAATTGCAAATTTTAGTACAAAAGTTAGAATATCATGTTGAATTTTAAGATAAGTTCATTTCAAATTGATTCAAAATATGAAATATAGAGGAGAAACTATTGATTTTAAAAATCAAAACATTCAAATCATTATAAACATCAAAATCAATTATACTAATCTTATCGAAACATGAAAAGTATTTCAAGCAAGTAAACATAATATGAAACCATATAGATAAATCGTCAATAGAATCAATCAAACAACATTGATGGTATGATGTGAGAAAATTTAAATTTTACTAAGTATCATCACCCATCCATCCAAAGCATCCATTTTCAAGAATTTGCTTTTTTCATGCCATTAGATGCATGGCATACCTGTAAAATTATTTTTTAATGTTTGATATCCAAGCTTTTTTGGGTCCATTAAAGTTAGTATATATAGTTTCTTGGGGAACCTAGATTTGTTAACCAAAGTATGATCATTAATATTATATTCTAAAATTTTATGGCCTATTTTATTACATTTGAAACAAATTATAGAATGATTTTTAGATAAAGCTCTACTAAACATATTTTTAACAAATATCTATTTTCTCATTGAGTTATAACTAATTCCAGCTATATTAAAAATAATCATTTGATTATTTAAAATTGATTGAAGCTTTTGTGATCCAAAAGTAAACTTTTCAAGCATAAGCTTCAATGATTCAATCTCTTTTCTTAATTTTATTTTTTTTAAAAAAAAAATTTAGATTTTGAAAGAATTTTTTTTTCTTCATCTAATATTTTCTTTTTTGATCAAAATTTTTTTTTCTTCCAAAAGATTTTTTTTCAATCAAAATTTATTTTTTCTTCAGTTAAAAACTAATTTGATTTCTTTATCTCTCTATTTTTTAGTTTTATCTTTTTGTATTCATCCATTAGCTCATGAAAGGCTTCAAATAATTCACTAAAAGTAAATTCAAAGGAGTTTTCAATATTTACCTCATTATTTTGAGCCATGAGGCAAAAACTTGCTATACCTTCCTCCTCTTTCTTATTCTCTTCTTTTTCATCTTCCTTTCTTTGCTTTGCTCCCCTTTAATTGATGCTTTCTTTCTCCTTTGTTTCTTCTTTTTTTTTCTTCTCATCCTCATGAGCTATAAGGCAAAATTGGGATAAGCTTCTTTCTCTTCTTGGGAGCTTAATTCTTTTCTTTCATTTACTCTCTCAAAGGTCATTTTAATTTTTTCATACTTTTTTATTGAAATACAAGAAGAAATCAAGTTAAATTCATTTACATCCAATGAGCAATAAAGTATATTCATGACTTTAGCATTTAATTGGGCTATTCTTTAACATGCTCTTTCAATGCTTTGGGGGTGCGTGAGCCATTTACTATGATCTTTCATAAATTATAATCTTGTACGTGGATAAAAATTTTCATATGTGTTTTCCAAAATATATAGTTTGTACCATTAAAAAATGATGATTTTAAAATTGATTGTCTTTCGGCAAATGAAAGACCTCTTAGGGTCGTCATGATTTTTGGCTCTAGGCTGTTAGATCAATAATTAATAACAGAGCACCTACTCTGATACCATTTGTTGCCCAAAGATAGCAACCCAAAAGGAGAAGGGGTGAATTGGATTCTAAAAAAAATTAAGCCAAATTGAACTTTAACAAAATATGTGCTTAAAATTAAGCTATATTAAGAGATTGTGAGGTGTATGCAATAGTATTGCAGCAAAATTGAAATAACAAAAGTAAAATATAAATATAAAGCAAGGATTTAAAGCAATAAGTAAAGCAAAAATTCAAGCAAGACAATCGTACCACAAATATATTAAAATTTATAGTGGTTTGGAGCAACCCACTCCTACATCCACTCTCCAAGCTTTTCTTGAGAATTTCACAATAATCCTCTCTTGATTACAGTATATTCATTTTTTGGGCTCACAAACAAAATTTAGTTGGTTTTTCAAGATTATCGACCAAAATCTTACACCATTAATTTTTCGGGCTCATTAACAATCCAGTTGGTTTTTCAAGCTCACCAATCAAATCTTTACAATATCCAATTATGAGCTTGGATGGACTTAATCTCCAAATTTCTTTTTTTCAAAAAAACTTGTAAAAAGAATAAAATACAAAGAACAAAATTTTAGGTCAAAAAAAAGAAAAGAAAAGAAACTCTTTTGATGCCCGAAGAAGTTGTTGATGTGTTGTTCAAATGAAGCTCCAACTTAGCTTTTTGATGCTTGAGAGGATGGAGAAGATGTTGGAGAAGATGTTGGAGAAGATCATACTTTAAAAGCTCTCAAAATAGTGTACTACTTCTTCTCTTTTTTTCTCTTTTCAAAGGTATTCAATGTTCCTAACAAATTTGATTGTTTTCTCTTTTCAATCCACTTAATCTCACTTTTTAAATGATTCTCTAGCTTTTTATAACCTTGAAAGAGGCTTGAGAGGGTGTTTTGATAGTTGGAGAGTTTGAAATAGCCGTTAGATATAAGAACTAGCTATTGAAAAAGTACAGAAAACTAACCGTTATTACTGTCTTCGTGTAGTCGAGCTGGCTCGAGCAGGCATCCTGAACATGTAGTTTTCTATCTTTCTGAGAGAGCCAGTTTAGATCCATTTCGAGCCAGCTTGACTACATATTAAGCCAAAATTTCAGTCTCATTTCACGCTAGAGTCGGCTTGATTTCTTTCAGAGTCAGCTTCAAACTTTTCAACTTTATTTTCTTCATTATTTGACCTTTTAAACTTAAATTTTCTTGATCATGATGCTTTCAAATAATATTTTCATCTTTCAATATCATTTTCTTTATAAAGAGCCATTCTTGTTTCATTTTCTCCAAACTCCACTAAGTCTAAACTTGAAAACCCTTCTTTGAAGATCTTGACTTAGTGAATTTATGGAGATCTTTTTAATAATTTTTTTATTTTAATACCTGAAAAAATCTACAACTATTCTTGAAACACATGATTAGATACATAATATACTCAAAATTTGACGATCATCAAAATCAATCGTGGGGTCAACAATGATCAACCTCATCCTACTCATTTTTCAGATCATAGCTTGCTTATTTATGTCATGAAGACTTTAGATGGTAACCATGAATTTTTGACAAGCTATTTTGGGTGGATTTATTTGGAATCAAGAAAGATTGATAGTTTGTATGATGAGACATATGGTATCTTATCAGGTCGGGAATGTGATCAGTCATGTAGATCTTTAGTTGATTGGAGCCATTAAGATCTTCTTATTCGGAGAATGTTGGGGTAGCTACTTGTATTTAGAGCCATTTGAGGTCGGCTTCTTGATCTAAGAGCCTTTAAGTTTGGGACTTTGTCCCCTTATTTGACCTTTGAAGACTGTTAAGTTTTGGAGTTCAACTTGTTGGATTTTTTTCTTTAGATTAGCACTAGGAGCTATTATTGAGTGAGGTTGGCTTATCTTTGCCTCTACCCTATAGGTTGGCCAAAGCTGTTATCAAGTGAGGCTAGTCTCCAAGAGCCATTATCATACTAGTCTCTAGGAACCATTTATTATATCAGTCTTCATGAGCAGTTATAGGTCGGTCTTAAGGAGTCGTTAGGAAGTTGGTCTCCATAAGCCGTTACAAATTGCTCTCAAGGGGCTGTTAGAGGTCAATCTTCAAGAGCTATTATGCTGGTTTCAAGGAGCCATTAAAGTTTTAATCTCTAGAAGTCATTATAGGTCAGTCTTAAGAAATCATTAGCAAGTCGATCTTCGAGATTTGTTAGGAAGTCGATCTCCAAGAGTCGTTATAGGTCAGTCTTAAGGATCCGTTAGGAGATTAGTCTCTAAGAGCAATTATAGGTCAATCTCAAGGATTCTCAAGAGATCGATCTTTAAAAGTTGTCACAGATTAGTCTCAAGGAGTTGTTAGAGGCAGATCTCCAAGGGCCATTATAGGTCAGTCTCAGGAAGCCATTAGAGGTCAGCCTCCAGGAATTATTATGGATCAGTCTCAAGAAGTCACTATAGCTCAGTCTCAAGGAGCTATTATAAGGTTGATTTACAAGAGCTATTATAGGTTGGTCTATTAGGAGGTTGATCTCTTGGAGCGTTAAGAGATTGGTCTCTAAGAGCTCTAATCTTATAAGGTGAAATTATCTGTTTGACCTTGAAGACTTCAACTTTGCAGGATCACTTTCATGGCATTTGAAGGAGGGCTAGAACATAATTTTATTGATTGTTAGTAGTGAAAATATAGAATTTTAATATTACAGGCCTTATTGAGTTGATCATGAGGTCATTAGGATTTTATGCCGGCATAATTATAGGTGGTTTAGATACCCTTTAAGTCTGTCTTTTGAGCACAGATTTTTTGAGTCGGGGAGATTTCCTAACAATTGGTACTTCAGAGACTATCGAGATCACCTTGATAGTAAGTGGGCTGTCCTCCCTAGGTTTGGGAGTACATCTAGTTTCACTAGAATCTTTACGTTTGTGGCTGTCTATATAATGATTGAGATATCCATTTTTAGATGAGATATTCAATCTCATCCTTCAATTGTTTGCATTTCTTGGTATTGTGGCTGTACTCATGGTAGAACCAATAATAATTTTTTTGGTTCCTTTTGCTAGGGCTGCTCCTCATTCAAAGTCTTTGATTTTCATAAAAATCCAACTCCTCGAAAGGTTGAGGGGTGATGTATCTCTTAGATTCTTGCAAGGGGCTCTTAGCTTGTTTGGACATCCCTTTGTTACTTCTTTGATTTTGCTTTGATTCTTATTGGTCCTCTGCTCATCTAGGTCCTTCTGCTTCTTCTCAGTTCAGCCTCCATTCACTTCCCCTCAAATTGCCATAGTCTTTTTGGCATTAATCTATTTTTCAACTTAGTTTAGCAGCTCGGATAGGTCTTTGGGTAGCCTTATTGAAAGAGAGAAGATGAAGTGTGAGTTCTTCAGACTATTATCTATTGTTGCCACAGCTACAGCATGATCCAAGGAATATACCTCTAGGACTACTACATTGAAACAATCAATATATTGTCAAAGTGATTCTTTCGATCTCTACTTAATAGTAAATAGACTTGCCGAGATTTTTTATATTTTCTATTGCTAATAAAGTGGTTGATGAACTGCTAGCTAAGTTGGTTGAATTAGCTAATTGAGCTAGGTTGGAGGCTCGAGTACCATGGTGAGCTACCCTTTTGAGGATAGTAGAGAAAGCTGGGCATAAGATCACATCTAGAGCATCGTGTAATATCATGAGAACCTTAAAGCTTTCTAGATATGTCCGTAGGATCCAATGTGCCATCATATTATTCGAACTGTGACATCTTGAATCTTGGAGGTAGAGCCTCCATGATTTTTTTGGTGAATGGCAGCTTGGTGGTGAGCTCTACGTCATCCAAGGCCCTTGTTCCCTTCACCTTCATATTTGTATCATGGTTCTAATCTTATTATCCATCTACTTAATCTTCTTGTTGAGGTCAGTGTCCCTTGCTGAAGCTCTTTCAGGTCAGTTTGAGGAGTATGACCTAGGGCTTGAGTTTGCTTCTAAATGGTTCAGAGCTTGGCAGCCCTGATGGATATTAATGCTCTTCGGATGAAGTTGTTCACCACTCTAGATAGCAAGTTCTGCATTATAGTTGTAAGGCTTGCAATTGCTGCACGAGTAGATTAAACTACTTAGGGAAATGATGCTGGAGTTTATTGAGTAGGTTAAGAATCTAGATCGTGCTATGAGCCATGCGACTCAAGCTTAGCATCCGGTTGAGCTTGTTTGTTGCTTTTTGCATTATTTTCTCTTCTCGACTTTATCTTTTTATTATTTCCTACAGACGATGCCAATATGTTGTTGCCAAAACCCGATCTACTAAATGAAGGCGGCCGATGGATCTATGCTTGAAGAGGATATCTGATTTGTGTCTGTCGTCCTGCACACAAGAAGAGAAGAAGAGCTCAAAATCATCGAGTTGATCATATCAAGAGCCCTCTGATGCTTAAATTAGACAAGATTTGATGAACTGTAGAAGAGTAAGAAAATATAGTAGTGTATGATACTTTGAGATGATATGCTTGCTACCATATGCCCTATTTTATATATATGGAGTTTTTGTCCCACCAAAGTTGGACTTTAGAGTCCAAGGTCAAGTAAAGAGCTATCTCTAGATTTTTCTTATTTGGATCAGCTCAGGTAATGACTCAAATTGAACCGGATTTCTACCATGTCATGTGTTAACCTATGATTGGCTGATCTGAATTGAGCAACATGATATTCGTAGGAAAGGGTTGTGGTCTTTCGCTCAGAAGGAATAGGTATCTTGTTGCAATCAAGTCCGATAGATCTAGTTTTGTGCAAAATGCATATAGATTGCATGTGGTTTTGATTTACTCATTGGTGGCGAACTTACTCATATGGGAAAGGGCGTTAGGATCATTTAATTGAAATTAAGATAGTCTTCCATTATTAAGAAACTGTTCTGGATTTTGGAGCAATCCTAAGAATGACTGTCTTCACATGTAAAATAGTAGGCGATCTAAGGCAATACAGATAGAGAAATCGGCCATACGGTTGCGCGGGAAGGGTTCAACCATACGGCAAAGTGGGAGATGCTGGCACCTGTGGGTAACATGGAGACCTCGGTCAGTAAGCTTTCAAAATTCTTGGCCTCACGTTCGTTCTTGTCACCGGTGGTGGCCACATCCGGGTCCGATGCGTCCCCTCGCGTCCTTAATTTTAATTAATAACCGATCACCCTTGACCTACCACACCATCCATCACACTTTACAGTGGGGCAACCGCCACGCGTCAACACTTCACTCGTCAGCACTCTGACCGTACGCCCCCCTCCACACACCGTTCTTTTCTTCTCCGTTGCCCCCGCTGGCGCTTTTCCTTCCTTTCCCCTTTCTCTTGGAGGGTTAGGGTTAGGGTTAGGGTTAGGGTTAGGATCTCTCCATCCTCCTTCTCCTTTTGCTTCTCCGATAGAAGATATCGAGATCGAGAGTCCAGGAGATCGAGAGATGGGTTCGGCGGCGGCCGCCATCTCAAGCTCTCTGGTGCAGGAGAGCTTCGATGAGCTGGAGAGGCAGCGGGAGCTGATCACGAGCTGCACTCTTCTGTGGAAGGAGCTCTCCGACCACTTCTCTTCCGTGGAGCGCGACCTCCAGCTCTGGTCCGAGTCTCTCCGATCCAAGCGCCAGTCCCTCGACCTTTCCACCCAGCGCTCCCTCGCCTCCCTTCACCGCCGCGAGCTCTCCATCGACAGCGCCGTTGACCTTGCCCTCGCCAAGGTCGGGAGCGCCGCGACGCAGCTCTCCTCGCCCTCTCTTCCCATGCTTCCCCTGTCGACAACAACAACGACACCAACGATCTCCCCGGCAAGCTCAGATCTTTCTGCACCAGGATGGACTCCGATGCCTTCTGGGACCTCGTCGTCTCCAAGCGGAAGGAGGTCGAGCTTCTCCGCTCGGAGCTCCCCCCGGCCTCGCCGATTGCATCGATCCTGCCAAATTCGTCATGGACGCCATTTCCAAGGTCTTCCCCGTCGATCGCCGGCCGCCGGTGGTGGCCGCGGCGGCGGCGAAGTCCCCAACGATGTCGGCTGGGCCTGCGTGCTGATCTTGGAATCCCTGGTCCCCGTCCTGGCGGATCCGGAGCTCGGGACGGCCCGCCCGCTGGTGACGCGCAGCGTGAGGGAGCGGGCGAGGGAGATGGCCAACTCGTGGAAGGAGTGTTTGGAGCAGCGCGGGGGGATAGAGAGCGCCAAGCCGCCGGACGCGCACACGTTCCTCCAGCACGTGGTGACCTTCGGGATCGCGGCGAAGGAGGACAGGGACTTCTACCGGAGGCTCGTGGTTAGTTTCGCATGGCGGAGGCAGATGCCCAGGCTTGCAGTCTCCTTGGGGCTTGAGGATAGGATGGCTGGTATGATTTTTTTTCCCCGGCGACTTATATTTGATTCAAATATTTATCCCTTCGAAAAAAAAAAATGTTTACTGGTGCTGCTTCCCATGGGTTGGAGGATTAGCAGTTGAAGTATATAATGGAATTGTTCTGATTGTCTCGTTTGTAGATTGCATGAGAATTGTAGATTGCACTTTGTGAAGAAAAAATGAAACACTTTTTAATCCTACCAATCTTGTTAACAAAGTTATGGTTATTGCAAAATCTATGCCTCTTTCTCCAAGGAGGGATGCTGTGAATTGAGACTTGAGATTAGTGATGCTTAAACTAGAGATTCACTTTAATGTCTCCCCAGGACTTAATCTGGCTGACTTAACAAAAAGGAGCTTAAGAATTGAAAATAACATTGCCTTTTCCTCATGTAATTCAAAAATACTTGCTGATACTTTCTTGTAGTAACAATATTAGGCATGTCCCTCAAAGAAACCTTGTTTGCTTTTACTTTTGATGGGCTGGTGGTGGACTAGGGGTAGTTATGTTAGTCATCATTGCGATTATGTGGTAGAATTTAATGGGGAACAACAAATTATCTCTCAACAATCTTGATCTTATTGTTGTCATGCTTATCTATTTCTATGAACACCTCTGATCACATATGGGGATGCAATAGGAAAGTCTGAATGGGAGTAATGATGAAGAGGATGTTACATCTCTGGTAATTGCATCTTCTTGCCTTCAAAAGCAAAAGGAGCAAGGTTTCTCAACAATTTTCAAATTATTATACTTTATGCATATAAGGGGACCAAAAGATTAGGACGAACAACCATGTGTTGAATGGTACAAGTTGGCTTGGCCCTCTTTGTTCATGGTACCTATGTTGTGCTCTAGTGTCTTGCAATTCTTTCGATGCCATCTATCTTCTCTTCTGCATCCTATTCTGTTTTGGTGAGAACTGGTGGGCCCTGTGGATGTTTCAACAACATACAAGTTCCTCCACATGTTTAATGACCATCTCAATATTGTTTTGTTGCATATGTTATAGTGCTAGTACTATATCGGTGTTAATTATATATTATAGCATGGATGCCTTTATGTTGTTATAGGCGATATATATGGGACCTTTTATATGATAATATCAGGCATATATAGGAGCAGGATGCTCGGGCATTATGTTTTGTATTTATAACATGTTGAAATAATTTTGGTTCTTATACTTGAGTTTGTGGTGGTAATGCCAATGGATGGTATTAGCTGCTGTGTGTGTGCAGATTCATTAGTTTCCGGTCTGTATCTAGATTTGCCAAGCAAATTGCTATCTATGCATACCAACAGAAACGGCATTAGTACATGTTTTATGAGGTTTCGCCTACTGCTGTTTAGATAAAATGAATGCTTGTGGGGTTGTGTTGGGCTGTTCAGATACGGTGGCTTGCATAAGTTGTAGTCTATTTGGTAATCCTATATTTACAACAAGCCTCTTCTCACTCAGCATTACCATCTTATCTTTCTTTATATATTATGATCGTTTGTCTAAGGGCCTGTATTGCCAATGCTGCTGGCTGAGTTTCCAGATCATGAGACTGATCATTCTGATGGATGTAAGCATTTTTGAGCTTTTAAACATATTAATAGATTTTCAGATTTTTATGAAAACATATGCTACTAATTACTTTATTCCTGTTGCCATCATATATATTTGATAAAATGTGTTATCATCTGTTATGAGCTACATTTTCTGTAACATATGTCTTCACTATTAGAGTTCTTCTTGGTGTTGAATATTCCAATGAGCGAGTGGCAGTAAACAAGATGTTTCTCAAAGATCAGCTCTTTTGCCAATTCATTTTGGGAGAACATGGTTATGTTGATTCAGATATTCAAGCTCAAAATTCATTGTGCTTTATTCTGCAGATATAATTGAGGAACTAATTAGTAAGGGTCAGCAGCTGGATGCGATAAATTTTGCCTATGAGGCTGGTCTTCAGGACAAGTTCCCTCCTGTACCATTACTGAAATCCTTTCTGAAAGATTCAAAGAAGACTACATCTTCAAGTTCAGAGGACCGCAACAACTTTGGCCAAGCTGTGGTATGTCTACTCATTTATGCATTTGCTTTGTTATGTATTTCTAGAATTAAGAATTCCCAATTAGATCTTCCGTATCCAGCTGCTTTTTTGGTGTCTTTCTAGTTAGGTGTGGTTTTAAATGTTTTCCTATGGTGTGGAATTATTCTTTTCAGCTGCACAATTCACTTTTTTCAGGGTGAGAGATTTTATTGTAAGTCTGACCTGTCAGATGTTCCCATCATTTGGCTGGTAGTAGTTATGTCATAACATTGGATGGTCGAATCTAGTTAAATGGTGCTTTATTCAGATTGTGTAGTCCATATATTATTCTCCATAGATGTAGGAAGTTAGAGAACCTTATTTGTCTCTATTACAGAACAATGGCAGCCGCAAGGAACAGTCAGCTCTTCGGTCTGTTATGAAATGCATCGAGGACCGCAAACTTGAAGCGGAGTTCCCCTTGGAAGGTCTCCAGAAACGACTCGAAAATTTAGAGAAGGCTAAGGTGGAGAAGAAAAGCCATCTGGAGGTGGTCCTGCCAACAAGCGCACACGAGCCAATAATGGGGGACCAATGCCTCCAGCAAAGGCTGGTCGTCTAACAAACAATGCCTATGTGTCTTCTTCCCTGCTACGACAACATTTGTGCGATCACCATCAGCCCATGCTGCATATCCCGCTGCAGCCCCACCTTATCCTTATGATAGGCCAGCAGGACATGGGGTCTATGGCAGCCGAAGCCCGCCAGCTATCAGGGACCCATATGCATATCCAACTGAGGAAGTAGCCCCTGCTGCTCTTGGTGCCTCTTACCCATCAGCTCCGATGAATTATCCTGCCTATTGTGGTTACAACAATGCTTTGGCAGGTTACAACAATGGATTAGCACCAGGGTATCAGCAGGCTTATTATCGATAGGAATGGCGGTGCCAAGGCTTTGATAAATATCTGGTCAATGATAATTACTAATTATCCTGCTCCATGGCCTATTTTGTAGTGACTAACTACAAAGGTAGGGTTGCGTGTGCTTGTTAGGTGGCTTGGTTTTAGTTCTTGTTTAGGTCTGTTGTATCCTGTATTGCCTTAATGCATGTAAATGTTTATGGATGACACTTAGAGATGTTTAAATCCTTGATGACTGAACACTGGATGTATCAAGGTGTTACCGCTGTTAGCACTATTGCAGGACGGACTAGCTCTGGTATCATGTAATCAAATTTCAGTTTCATCTATAAATGATTATGTACATCTAATTAAACAGTCTTTGCATGCTATATTTGCCACCTTATGACCTTAGTGACCTAGCTTCTTGTTGCATTTTATAATTCGGAGATTCCCATCGCTAACTTGTACTTGATATTTTCCCATGTGTCTGTCTTCATTTTCATCTCTCTTTATCTCATGTTGTCCTTCATGTGACATGCCATGTGGCTGGTAGGCCATTTAGGTAAAATCCAATTAAAGCCTGCTGCTCTCTTTATTCTGTGGTACGGTCCAGTTAAGCAGATTCTGAGAATTATGTTGTTAAATATTCTTTGGTGCAACTTATTTTGCTTATGGCAGTTGAAAATCAGTACTTTGGAATGCCCGCAAACTTGCCTTACATGTTTTGGTGCAACTTAATTTTACTTGTGCAGCTTGGGTTATCTTGTGATGTTGGGGAACCGATATAACTAACGTAGGGAGTCACTTTTGTCCATGCTCATCGATCATTTCTCCATGCCAAGTTCCGTTTGTTTCGCCGTCTTCTGCTGCTTGTTTTGATGATTGCTGATATTCTTGTGATGGTGATTTTGGGGTCATTGGATCATGGATATAATATGATTGGCCAATACCAGCCGGACATCAGAAAAGATCTGTAATAGCGAATTGTTCTGTATTTCCTTTTCTTTATGATCCGCTTTCCCTCGGTTACTGCTACTTTATTCATTCACTCTTACTTAAATGTCCGATTCTGTATAATGTTAAGGAGCTTTTGCGCAAAAGAAAGATGAAAGAAAGGAGAAAAGAGGGAAAAGACAAGCTGTCCCAATTGTGCTCCAAGCTGCAGCTTGTTATTACTCTATTGATAGAATGATTCAATAAATATGAAATATTTTTAGATAAATTAGAAGAATATTTTTTTAATTTAATTTGATTTTATTTATATTTTATATTTAAAATATCAAATTGATTTTTTAATTATCAATATATTTTAATATTATCTTACTATCTATATTTATTGTTAATACTATAGTATCATATGATTATTATGTGATATTATTATTTATAATATCTAAAATATTTTTAACATCAAATAAATTCTAAATCAAATGAGAAGGAGAAGAAAAAATTTCAAGTGGGGAGCAAGAGTAGTGTAGAGAGAGCAGAAGACCATGGAGTATATCAATTAAATTCTTTCATTTTCTTAATCTCTTGGAAATGAAGCAGAGGGGGGACCAAGAAAGAAACACACATCCTAGGGCTACATTAAACTTTCTCCTTCCATCTCTACTCTACCTCCATCTCTCCCATTCTTCCAAAACACAAAACAATGGAGTAAGAAAATAGAGAAACAATAGAGAGGGAGAAAGGAGATTAGATGGATTGGTATTTAATTGATTCCAATTCATATTGCTTTTCTTGAAATTGGATATAATTTTGAATGTTAATTTTGTCGGTTTTTTTTGTTTCTT
>KE505103.1:215216-227775 GCA_000441515.1 Elaeis oleifera
TTGCTTTTCTTTGTAAATTGGTATATTAATTTTTGTAATGTTAATTTTGTCGGTTTTTTTTGTTTCTTCTTTGTTTTCATCTACCATTTTCTGATCATTACTGACTTATTTGAATTTTTAGGTGTTGAGTTGTAGTTCATGCTGCAACCATCTTCTTTGATATTACTGGATATCTATTTATTATTTTATTTCAACTGGATAAGATTGGTTTGTTAAATTTGACAAGATGGATTCATTCTTAATATTTTTATGGAGTGGTTCTACTCGGTTGAATTGCTGGGTAAGGCATGTGTCTTTTTCTTTGTTGCCAAATTAATAATAACACAGAAGAAACCGCTCTAGCTTTACTATTAGTCTAATTTATTTGGATAGATTCTTTATTGTCACTTTCCCAACAACATTATGCTGCAATATTTAACTTTTGTGCTTTTTTATTTTATAGAATGTTTCATCTTTAAGTCAAATTTTGCTACATTTTAGGGCATTGAACTTTGATTAGGCAGCTATTTTTTTGCTAGTTATTTAAGCCTGACATTCTAATCCTTAGATATTCATATCATGCATCAACCATATGTATCATATTTGAAAACATGTTAGATCAGTCTTCTACGTAAAGAATAGTCTCAACAAGGTTTGTAGAAAAGTTATTGGCTCTTCCATTTGTAGTATCTTCAGTTAAATATATTTATGCATGTATATATATGTGTATATATAAATGTATATGCATTTGCCAATTCAACTAATTTATAGAGAAACTCTCTTTCAACTGGTATTAAGAGCCTCTTTATTAATTTGCTTTAGTGGGATTGAAATAAATCTATCTTCAGAATGGTTGAGATGTTTATGCACAATCATCTTTATGATTGTTTATGCCATTTATATTAATAGATTTGCTCGCTTACTTATTTTGATAAACCATGAGGTGTGTTTTTGTGTAATATATATTAGCTGGATGAGTCATATTCATTTCTTTTTAATACCTTTATTTTTTTTCTTCTAGATTATTTGAGAAGATGGTTAGATCCAAGACTTCTTGCTAGGACAATAGTGATTTTTCTTTTTCCTTATTGGCGATCTCTCCTCTCTTTTTTTCTCATCTCTTCTCGTTCTTCTCCTCCTCCAATCCCATCTATGGGACAAATCAATGCCGCCATCTTCTTCCATGCTAACCTCTGCGACCCCACTCTCTTCCTTCATGGTGGCTCCCTTCACCTCCGCTCCTTCTTAGCCAGTAACCCTTTCTTCCTCCTTGTTCTCTTTCTCTTCATCTCTTTTTCCTCCTCATCCTCCTCTTATATGAGCAAGGAGCATTTTCGTCCATTGAAATGACAAGCTAACACCGTTTACTAGTAAGTAAATGGCATGACTACATTAAAATATTTTGATAATTAGAATGATCAGTTTGATGCTTTTTAAAATATAGATGGCGTAAATGAAATCGAATTATATTTGAATGGGTATTCCTATAATTTATCTTAATATTTGTTGTTATTGTTGTTGTTGTTGGGAAAGGATGGGACATTTGAATAGATGTTCTCCATTGTTTGTTGTAATTAACAATACATCGACGTGAATAAATAGATTAAACAGTACAACAACGTGAATAAATCCTTGTTACCTGCCAATGGAGAGCTCACGTCCCATATACAAGCGCTGGTAGACCCTTGTCATACATGGGGCGGCACCTACTTCTGGGCGACCAAACCGGCAAACTTCGGCTTTTATATCAGTGGCGCTCAGCTTCAATATCCTTCAACCAAGCAATGCTGATTTGTCTTTTAAAGGTGCGACAAACCCCTCACTTGCAACTGCTTTGAAAATGTCAGCCTCAGTCAACTTGGCACTCGGCACAGAATTCAATTGGAAAATCTTAAATAACAAGTCTTATAGCCATAGAATAAGCAATTCTGGATGTATGATCTGTCACTTGGCTCCCTCCAAGAAATATGGAAGGTCTGGAGCTGTTGATTGAAATCTATTACTTTGATTGCCTCAAAAAAGAACCTAGCCGCGTTAAGGTCAAAAGATGAACTATTGAATTAAATCCTTCATTGATGCAGTCTAAATAGCATCTTTCTTGACCTTAGTTACAACAAAACGTTCATTGAGTTATTAAGATACTTTCAATTTCTCTGTCATTAAAAAATGAGCAAAGATTATGAGAGTTTTGCTGGAAAGGTCATGCCTACCGTACATATAAACTATAATTAGCACAAAATAATTAAAAAATCACCAATTTAAGCACCTGATGCAGGTGGCAAGCCGAGGTCTGATCAAACCATAGCTATTATGTTGTCAAAACCAATCCAACAGTATAAAGCTTGCAATTAGGTGGAAGCCTATCATTAGAATAATTTGATGGTAGACGACATTCTATAAAGCCTTGAAAAAATGGTTTGGCCTCACCTCAACGTCAACCAAGGATGGTCCAGCGGATCTGATGGTAACCTGATCACCTTGATATCCAATTTAATGGCAGACTAATTGCCATCCAAACCAATCTAATGACACTAGATCCACCATCATATATATCCCCGTTCTAGAAGCTTGAGACAACTTTATTTAGCGATAATAGGACTTTATTTTCATGTTGTAGTCGAACTCGGAGGATGCTTGGTCGTCATCAATATAAGGGATCTAGGGCTGTAGAACCTCTGCTATGCACCACATCATGCGGTGCACAGCATGCACAGTCACACATGCAGCAGGCTATGCGATGCATGCCATGCATAGCTGTCCATCGTGCGATGGATGGTATATGCAATGCACCGCACTGTACGATGCACCGCATCGCATGTGCAGATAATCCGTGCTCGGGATCTTGGGCTTATAAATTTGCCCCTATGTACCACAAATTTTTGTCAGCACACCATCAATAAAGTTTGCTTTTTTTTTGGTTACATGTTAGCTCATGGCTGCTTTTACAAAAAAAAGAAAAAAAGAAAAAATTCTTTGCATGGTACATTTTGCAGAAGCTCTACAGACTTTGTAGTATCCTGCTAGATTCCAGGAAATGATAGCGTAGCAAGTTGGAGTCCTTGGTAGCGAGAAAAAGGCTACGCCTTCAGTTCTTGGTTTATCCTTCGATTTCAAAATTTATTTTTGCTTTCTTACTGCCAGGTTTCATTTTAATTAATTTCTTAAAATAATTTATCTTCACTTGTATTGCTCTGAAGTTTATGCTAGGCTTTCCATCCATGTCACAAGTTATGGTGGATGCTCCCTTCAAAGTGTATTTCCCTCTTAGCATAAGCAGTTTTGTGGCAGCCTACTCTTAAGATACATTCAACTGCTGGTTGAATCAAAACTAGTCTGACTCCAAATGTTGCAAGGAATAACAAAGAACAAAACTATATTAAATGGACAATAATCATTGTAGGAATTCTCACAATCATTTTGTACTCATATTGGATACTTTGATACTATACGATTAATCTTATTTATAGGATTTAGAAGGGTGCAACCCAAGAGATATGATGCTTTAGAATAACCATGCTTCAAACTCTTTTATGAGTGGACAAACACTTGCATAAAGAGAGGCCAAAAAAACCTCAGAATCGTTTGAAGAACGGCTGTCATACTTCCAATAGATATGTCTCTTTGAAACATCCCAAAATAAATTAACATTTGTATAACAAAATATAAAATAATTTAATTTTCTTAGTGTTATAAAAGTAAAAAAATAAAATTCAAGAAGTATTGCCTGCTTCATTGATTCAACTTGCATGGTCCTCGTTGGAGATCTCTTAGCATGTACATGGTTGTGATAGTGATAGTTTGCTTGTGACCATATACAAATGACTGAAGGATAATGTTGTTGGCTCTTAAATTATGGGCTTCCTTGGACAAATGACAACCTAGTTGCCTAATATTTCTTGGATGAATGGAACACAATGAGTCGAGGATGTTGAAGGGTGAAATATGTAGAGAAATTAGGTGAGGCCATGAGTCTTGCAACTCTTAAGACATTTAAGATGACAAACTCCACCATTTTAGGTGGGATATTTTCACCTTCTTTTAGGAGCATCACTTATTTCAAATATGGAATGAGATGAGCATCCGGCCAACAAGAGATGAAGAATATATAAGCCTAGTTTTATTAGTTAGTGAAACGTATGAATGAACTTTCAAGGCTTCATTTGACTTGTTCTGATCAAGGGAAAGCCGGAGGACAATCAATATGAATATTTGGAACTTCATAAGAGATGGGTTTAAACAATCGAGCTAAATGTAAAGGGTAGGTGTTGATCATCTCTTTATCTAATTATACCGATTGATTAAGCAATTAAAGTTAATAGGTACTATGTATCCTAAAAGGCACTATGCATGAGCTGAAACTGAGCCGCCGACTCTCTCTCTCTCTCACTGGGTAATGGGATTGGCAGGTTGACTGTGTTGAAAAATCATTCTTATTTAATGTTATAATTTTATGTTTGATATTTAATTAATAATTATTTACGTACAATGAAAAAAATTAAGGTCTGATGCTATTGGGTTCAAGGCATATTTTGGAATGTACTTCCTTTAGACTAGAATTCGTTCCGTTAAAGTGCAAATAGCTGATGACGTTCTCCTCTCAAGATACTAATCCATATGCATTGAAAATCGATAAATTTGATTAAATAATTTTTCAATCTTTTTTATGCGGATACAATTCTCTTCTCAAGTGCTTGATGAGTGCGCTTGAGTTCACTTAATTAATCATCCAATTATCTTTCTTATCTTATATTGTTCAAATAGAAGGGATGTTATCTTGATGGATTGAAAGTATGATCCAATTTTATTTATGAATGTGAAGGGTAAATACGATTGGATACTTGGACATTCTTTCATTAGATACATCCTTTCATATAATCCGTCCATTTATCAAGGATTGTATCTCTTAAAATTACCATCAGATTGGATATATATTTTTTCATTAAAATGCATCTTTCTTTATTTTTTGAAGTCTCTTGAAGAGTCCGTTTGTGATGCACCTGCTTGGGATATTCTGTGAGGGCCACAGAATCTTAAGAGAGGAAAAAAATAAGATAAAATATTAAATTTATTATTTAGAAACTAATTTATTAAGGAGTCTAAGATAAGCTTTTATATTTAAATAGATTTATATTTATGAAATTTTAAATTTAAATTTAAATTAAATATTTTATTAATAAATCAATAGATTGGACCTTGACGTAGGGAGTTCAATCTAGAGGGAGCCAAGACCAATGCCAGCAGCAAGCCTGGGACCTCCACGAGCAAACTTGCTTAGGAAAAGCTTGAGGGGGGCAAGGATTGCCGAGGCCGAGTTAGGTCACCTAACCTACCAAAACATCTACGAAGTGGATCACGAGGCGACCCCCAGTAGAGTACAAATTGCTTAAAAAACTCAAAATAACATCAACACCGGCAAGTAAAGAAAGAAAGAATCTTTTCTAAACAAAAAAAAAAAAAAAAGAAAGAAAGAAAGAATCTAGAGATCCATTGGAATTTGGTCATCTTCATGTTCCCCAGTGGTACTAAGCCCATAATTCAAATTAATAAGGCGATATCCCAATAGGTATTTGTGAAACATCGATGGGTGGACGGCCTTGGTTCTGGTGAATCAAGCAATCTATTAAAATATCTAGGTAACCTAGCATCGGTTGGAAGTAACCAAGGGAAACCTAGCCCAACTCTGCCCAACTTAGGTCAAGTCACACTGTTCACACACCCACAATATAAGGTCAACAAGCCTCCAAAAGAAACTCCTAATGTCCATATTGGATAGCAAAAACTTAGCAAGTCAAAGGCGACTTGATCAAGCTTGTCCCAATTCTTCGGTTTTCTCCCACTTTAGTGATCAAGGACATGGTAGGCATTTGCCTTCGTCTTTCTGCTTCTTTTATTCTTCAATAAATAATAAAAAATAAAATAAGTGTAGAAATGATGGCGTGTGATCTTCAATACTTCTCTCGATGCAAAACAAGCCCATAACCAAGTGGTAACCAAGTGGTTGGGCCCCACTTGAGACATGGGCCAGTGGCGACAAACATCTTAACCCAATGCATGCCAGAGCGGACACTAACGGTGGCCATTTATGATTCGATCCGTCGATATGGTATACAAACAATCTGATTTAAATAAATTTTAATTTAACATAAATAAATTTAAATCATAAATAAATTAATCATAAATAAATTAATTTATCTGAACCTACTCAACAGATTGAATTCAAATTTAAACTTTTAATTATTTTATTTATTTTGATTAGTTTAATAATTAGATCGGATCATAACCGAATCTATTTAATCTGTTCAATTTATTTTTGACTTATTTAATTCGATCTATTTATTAATTTAATTTATTTAATAAATAAATTATATGAATCGAATTAGATTTAATAAATAAATTAAATTTAAATTTAAATTTAATTATTAATAAATAAATTAAATTTAGATTGATAAATTTTTGATTCAATCCATATCTGATCTGACCCATTGTCATCTCAAGAGAACACTTACAGAGATACCCTGATGACTCCTTATTCCAGTCGCTAAAGCATACACATGCACTGAGCAGTTAAGCTAACAAGTGAACTGTCTACGATGGAATGCCAAGTCAAGCAAGGGGCTGGGGCACCTAGATGCATTCAGGTTTTTTAGCCACTGCCAGTCTGAGGCAAATCATCTAGTACTGTTTTATATCTAAGAAAAGTATTGCGCTGCTACTAATGCAATTAATTAATAAGTATTTGCAGTAAAACAAAGGTGTAGGAAATAATGGTGTGAAAATTCTAGGTACTCATTGCACCTAGGGACATCCAGAATCAAAACATCAGCGACCATCGAGCCCATCAATCACGGCCCATACTTCTGCTTCATTAGCTTTATAAAAGGAAAAAAGATAACAATATAAAAAAGATATAAAATTAAAGAAATATAAGAAAATGAACATAGAAAAGATAGGATACTAAGAAAAAGAGAAAATCATCAATTCTTTCGAGAACTTTCATGGGAGTGGCAAGGCGGCAAGATTCTCCTACCAAAAAGCAAGGATAGGCCGTCCCTATCTGAGAGCCATTTTAAAATTAGATGATTTTCAAAAGTTTTGATTCAATGTTCATGATTTCTGCAAGGTTAATCGCTTCATTTTAGCCTCATGCACCAAGTAGATGATTTTGAAGGTTTAGCATGCCACATTGTTGTTTCCCCGGATAACAAGAGACTCTACTTAGGACACTTCCAAGCTCAAAATCTTGAGAAGTGTTTTTGAAAGAATGTTTAACTCGTTTTGAACAGGTTTTGCAAACCTATTTACCATCCATTTTCATAATTTAGTCTTTTCATTTGGCCATGTATTCGCAGCCAGGGGCGTTATCATTGGGGGTGCAAATGGGTCGGATCGGACTGGGTCATGAGTGATCTTGATCCGATCCGGTTCCTTGATCGGATCCTAATATTGGATTCAGATCCAATCCAATTGAAAATCGGATCGGATTGAGTCAGATCTATGATCAAAAAATCTGTCCAATTGAATCTTTTGGATCGGGTCGGATCGGATCCATGTATAATCCGATCTTAATCTAAAAAATTTGGATTCGGCTCGGACCTAAATTCTAATTGGGCTCAGTTCGTATGATAAACTAACATATGCGAATTTTATAACAAAAAAAAAAAATTACTGTCTTGGCTATAATTTATCAGCAATTTCTAAAAATCTCATGATCAAATTGAGTAAAACTATATAAAAATAACCATGCTACAAATAGTATTTGAAATTCTAATCCCACTCTATTTGCTCGATAGTTTACATATTGAATTCAATACTGAATTTAGATCGGATTGGATCAGAACGGATCCTAATTCAGTAAATCCAAATTCGATCCGAAATATTGAACGGGTCTAATTTTAGAATCCGACACGACCCTGCGGGTCCTTTAAAATAGGTCGGATCGGATCTAAGCAGGTCAAGTTGGGTTGGGTCACGGGTCAGGTTGGGTCGGATCATTGGTCAATGTTTGGTAAGCAAATTCATTTGCAGCTTTATCATTGAGGGAGCCAATGCTTGGTGAGTGAACTCCCCCAAATGCCCGATAACATGTTTTGCAAACATCTTTTCAAAATCTGATTCTCAACATATTTCAAATATCTTTTCCTTGCGTATAGTGTCACTTCATTGCTCCCCAAAATGGTTTATTGGAACAATATTTAAAAATTAGATGTGATTTAAAAAACTAATAAAATTTATATTAGAAAAGAATATTATAAATAACTTACAGAAATTTAAAAATAAAAAATGATCAAATCCGAAAGCATGTTGAAAACTGTCCTAAGATGTATTTTTGTCCCTCATATAGGAAAATCCAGAAAAACCATCCGAAGATACGATCGAGATCCTCCACCTACAAGTACGATTGTGGAGGAGGTTGACGGAGACTCTTTTAGTAATTAAAAGATAAATATTATGATAAAAAGAGAAGTATTAAAGAAAGCTTAAAAAAAAAAGAAAAAGAGAAAGCTCTTGGATGGCTTATTAGATCAAGTCCTAAGAGGGCCTTTTTATAGCTAACTAATGTGAACGGTTGGGCTTTTATTGACTCATTAAGATCTTTAATAAGGAGCTCAACAGTTAGAAAATAAAATAAATTAAATACACATAACCGTTGGTAATTAGAAGCCCAATGGTCAGAAATTAAAATCATAATAATGAAGAGATTAAATATTTAAATGATAAAAGTAAAAAGTAAGATTAAAATGCTTGGAGGAGAATTATAGAAAAATGTTAAATTTTCTTTTTGGATTCTCTCCAACAATCCTCCACAAAACTCAAAATTTTTAAAAATTATAAATAAATAACATAAATTTCTAAGTACTTATATCGTATCTTGATTTTCATAAGAGTTACTAGAAATAGTCTAAATCTTACATTCACAGTCATATACGGATACCTTCATATAGGTGAGTCCCTCTAGGGACGTGTATGCTGTTACTTTTCAAGTAATAGCTCTCAGATCTCATTCAGAAATAAATTCTTTCTAACCAGAACATACGAGTATCAATCAGCATAGGAATGGGATGGGGTCTATAACTCCTATATCAGATAAACCATATATGCTTCTTAACCAACCAATTAGCTTGTTATTACCGCATTGAACTTTCTTTAAGGGATTTTCTATCACAAAGATTGGATTTTCACCATTGAAAGGTCCATTATGAACAAAGCTGTTGAGAAGTGATTCAAAATTTACAGCTTTGTTAGAACTGTTTATCATTAATTTGACTTAATCCTTATCAATTTTCTGTGTTTAGCTTGATTGTGTTCATGATATCTGATTTTGTTAGTTTGTTTCTGTAGTAGTAGATATTTCTCAGTCATTGTTACTATCGGTTCAGATTTTTTTTTGCATTCAAGTTATCTTGTAAGCCTATTTTTTAGCATTCAAGTTATCTTGTAAGCCTATAAATAGGCATCTTCAATTTAGATGTGTGTGAAAACAAGAGCAGTTCATTATTTAGCAAAATTTTTCTATTTTTAATTTGTTTCTGTTATTTTCATTATTTGTTCACCTAGTTTCATCAGTTTTTTCCCAGCACTTGTGGTATCAGAGCATCCCAGTTTTGATCACCCAAGTGTTTGTTGAAAGTCCTATGAGAGAGTTCCTATGGTAGCAAACAACAATAGTATGAACATTACTCAGCCTCTCATTTTCATTTTCAAAAGAGAGTACTATGAGTTTTGGAGTATCAAAATGAAGACTCTATTTAAGTCTCAAAACCTATGGGACTTAGTAGAGAATGGGTTTGCATATCCAGATGAGGAGCAGAGGCTAAGGGAAAACAAATGGAGTCCAAGGCATTGTCCTTCATTCAACAAGCTATTCATGAGACGGTTTTTTCAATGATTGCAGCCACTACCTCACAGCAAGCATGGGAGATACTGTAGAAAGAATTTTAGAGTTCAACAAAGGTAATTATAGTGAAACTTCAATCCCTTCATCGTGAATTTGAACTTTATTATGAAAACAATGAATCAGTGCAAGATTTTTATCTAGAGTGACAACAATTGTTAGTCAAATGAAGTCCTATGGTGAGCAACTCAATGATCAAATTGTAGTTGCAAAGTTTTGAAGAGTTTGACTTCCAAATTTGATCATGTAGTTTTAGCCATTGAGGAGCATAAGGATTTGTCTATTTTTTTCATTTGATAAACTAATGGGCTCCTTGCAGGCTCATGAAGCTAGGTTAAACAATTCACTTGAAAAAAGTGAGGAGAAGGTATTTCAGGCGAAGGGGAAGCATCTTCACAAAAGGATGATTCGAAAAAGGTTGCAAGTAGAGAAAATGGCAAAGCTGGATATCGAGGTTGAGGTTGTGGCAGAGACAGAGGCAAAGGAAGATCCTATTGACAAACTGAGCAATGACAATCTACTAATGATTAAAGAAGTTATAAAAGTAGTATTCATTGCCACTACTGCAAGAAGTTTGGGCATATAAAGGCAGATTGCTGGAAACAAAAAAAACAAACAAGTTATGCTAAAGAAGACGAAGAAGTAAGTAAGTTGTTCATGGCCTATATGCATGTGAATGATGTACCAAGTGAATTTAGTTTTGGACAGCAGCTGCTCAAATCATATGTTTGGCATGAGATCAATGTTCAAAGAACTTGATGAGACTTATAAGTTGAGGGTGAGACTTGGACATGATAAGCTACTTCAGGCTAGCTTGTCACATAATTTGTTGTGTTAGGCAATTAATGGCTAGTGGTTATTCAGTGTTATTTGATGATGCTTCTTGCACTATTAAAGATAAAAAATCAGGGCAGACTATAGTTTATATTAAAATGATAGAAATAAAATGTTTCCTTTGAAGTTTCAAGTGTAGAAAATCATGCACTTGTTGCTAGTAATTAGAAAAAGAATCTTTGCTATGGCATTTATGGTATGGGCATTTAAATATCAAGGGGTTAAAGTTATTGAGTCAAAAAGAAATGGTTTATGGGCTGCCTAGAATTGAATCAATAGAATTATGTGAAGGGTGCATTCATGGGAAACAAATTAGAATGTCATTTTCTATATGAAAGTTTTGGACGACATCAATTTATCTTGAACTTGTACTTGTTGACTTATGTGGGCCTATGAATACAAAATCATTTGGGGGAGTCAGTAATTTTGTTGTTTACTGATGATTGCAGCCGCATGAGTTGGGTGTACCTTTTGGAGTACCAGTCAGAAACCTTTGAAAGCTTTCAAAAATTCAAGGTGTTTGTTGAGAAGCAAAATGGTGGATGTATAAAGACTCTTTGCATAGACAGGGGTGGTTAGTTTTATCTAATGAGTTCAATATTTTCTGTGAAGATAATGGTATACGTAGGAAATTGACATCACCATATACACCGAAGCAAAACGATATAGCTGAATGAAAGAATCGCATTGTTGTTAAAATGGCTAGAAGTTTGTTGCAAGCAAAGGGGTTACCAAATGATTTTTGGACAGAAGCTATGGCTGTTGGAAAATATGTCCTAAAGTCAATCGTCAGTCTATTGACGGTTGTGCTAATTGATGTAATTATATATGAATTAATTAATAAATATTTATTTGATAATTTTCATCATAAGTTTGTACATCTTCTATATCGAATTTTTGTATTATGATGAAAGTCCTTAGGACTATTTTAAATTGATAAAGGAGGATTTATCGTTTAGTCCTTAAATGAGTTCGCGATCTAATGATATGCGATTATTAGGACGATAGACATATCAAGTATAGATTGTTGTGTGCCATATAGGTTGGTTGTCATCTTAACCAAGGAGCGTGGAGATGCTGGTATGGCATGCAAGTGAAATATAAGAGTACATTTCACTGAACATGATCAATTTCGGAGCACTTTGCTGTCAAGAGTCACTTCGAAGGGATATGGGTATGAGTGTTCCTCCGATCTGAGATCACCACGGTGACTTGCAAGCAACTCACTATTCTTTGGTGTCGAACTATCTGAATTTTTAATTCAGGATCGAAAGATTTCTGAATACAGTCAAGTATTTGTAAAGTCGGTGCACGAGTCAAGATGAAATTGACCACTCCAAAAGATTGGAGAGAATATTTTGTGTTTCAATTTAGCAAGACCTTGGTCAGGGCAGTCTTTGTGAGGAGTCACAAAATTTATTAGGTTGAGACACATAATGGATGTACTGTTAAGAGTTGACAGTTTAAACTCCAAGTGATCCTAGCATCAAGGGTCAAAGAGATGAATTATACAGTAACTATATCTAAGTAGGTTCTTGAGTGTTGCTTTACATATATTCGTCTATCCGAACGTCGGGTACCATTGCTAGATGGTTACTCCGTTTTGTATAGAAATCAGTTCCTATGCTGCCAGCTTAAGTTCGAACTTACGGGATCACACACACATTAGAAGTTTCTCTTCGATCAATGACTGATCTGAAGAGTCTCACTGGACTAAGACTCTGGTGAAGAGTCCCACTGGATGGGGACTCTATTAAAGAGTCCCACTAGACTGGGACTCTGGTGAAGAGTCCTATTGGATTGAACTCTATCATTAATAGAGGATTAATTAGTGATTAGATCACTAATTAATTT
>KE505103.1:227795-241225 GCA_000441515.1 Elaeis oleifera
GATTAATTTATTGATTTGATCAGATTTAATTGATATTATTCGAATCTAATTAGATTAGATTCATCATATTTTATTTGAGTTTAATTGGATTAGATTTGAAAGAAGTCCAATTGGTTAAACCTTAGAGTCCCAAATGAATAGGATTCTCTTCCTTGCACCACCCAAAAGACTCATCCTTTTCTCATCGCACAAAATTAATTCGTGCGTGAGAAAATCTGAAGCTAAACCCTTTTTTGTCATCTTCTTTGGAGTGGATTAGATTTATTTTAAATTGAATTCAAAAGGTTTGAATTTAAACTCAAAAACCTATCCTTATCATCCCACTCGCCGGCGCCTTGTGAAGGAGCCTGTTTTGTGCAACAAAAAGGAGGAGCTCCCATTTGTTTTCTATACCTAAAATTCTCTGGTAGGTCCCTCTTTAAGTCAAATAAAGGTGAAAAAAGTTAAAATTAAATTAAAATTCAAAATAGTTTGAATTGTAACAAACTCCAACCCTTATCCTATCTAATCCCATGTGTGCAGTAACCATAAAAAGCCTATATTTTTGTGTGCCAAAAACTCTGAGGTTTTCACTGTGAGATACTAGAGGGAAATGGGGGCCGAATATCTTTTTTGAGGTTTGAGGTTTGGGTGGGCTTCTATCTTCCTTGGCGTGAACAAAGGAGGAGACCGATCTCCTCTCAGGTGAGAGACTTAAAACTGTTCTAGGGTTTCTGGGTGAGGAAAAACCAAATAGAAGAGAGTCTTAGTCTATCTTTCCTCCACCATCTAGCATTCTCCTCTGATCTATCTTTGACATCAAAAAGGTCTGAGATGATCGAAGAAGGAGATCAAATCAGATCCGCCATCAGAAGCCGACTGCACGAGCTAGCACTCCCGCAGAGGGTTGATCGGTCCGAGGGCTTCGTGTGGACCATCCGTAGAGGTCGGACACTTGTGTGGCTACAAGAGATCAGAGAAAATTTTTGGATTTATGATTTTCAATTGTAGAGTTCGATTACCCATGCTCAGGTATTGGGTTCGGAATCCTGATAGTAGTAGATTAGATCTATTACTAAATGCTGATTTTTGATTCACATGCTTATTGTTTTGAATTTAGATTTTTATGTATATAAATTCATGTTATAGATCTGCTTGTAGGAGTTTTAAGATCATATTTTATGCATATATTTATAGATTAAATAGTTTAATATAATATTTTTACTGTAAAATTTTGAAATGCATACATGAAACCCCTGTGCATCCCAACAATGGCTACAGTAGTTTATCTGTTGAATATTTCACCCATAAAGGCTGTTTACAATCAGACTCCATATAAAGCTTAGATAGGTATGAAGCCTTGGGTAACTAACTTCAAAGTTTTCGGTTGTATTGCCTATGCTTTGGTTAACTCACACAATCATCATAAATTAGATAGGCTATATAATCTTACTAGTGGCATGGTGATCATTAGCATGAATGTGGTGTTTGATGAATATACTAACTAAATTTGGGGCAAAATTGAAGGAACATCAGTAGCTGGAATTCCATTAGAAGGTGCAGATTCTCTAAGTACAACAGAAGATGCATTGCCACAAGCTCTAGTCCATTAAGTCCAAATAGCAGCAACTCTTTTTTCCACCTTCAAGTGGGAGCAACTCACCATCTTCTGAAGAATCCTGAGATGAAACTCCACTAATGAGAGTCAGATGTTTGAGTGAGATTTATAACTCCACATATGCTCTAATTATTATAGAAACCAAATCGTGTAGGAATACCTGAGATTAATCAGCGAACCAAGGAACCTAGAGATCAAGGATGCCCTAGGACGTGCGAGAGAAGGAGAAAGAGAGAAGAGAGTAAAGGCGGGTAGCATTTTTGAGAGAAAGAGTTGTTTTCATTCATTGTAATTTTTTTGACCTAATTATATTGTATATATACCTATACAAAAGGGTCAAGCCCGATACTCAACAAAACTCCCAACAGCTAACCTGATGTGATGTACTCTTCGAGCCCATATACATCCATATCTCACATGCACACATCCCTTTAGACTTAATCCCAGCCCAAACAATATGTCAACCCCTTAAGACCTCTCAAATCAAGGTCTTAAGTCATCTAGGACCAAATCCGATCCTAAATCCAAATAGACATCCCATACAGCTTCAGCCCACGAACTGGATCGACTCAATTGAGACTGAGTCAACTCATTCTGTCACTTAGTCGACTCACACTAGGACTCATGAGTCGACTAAGATCCCTACTGCCTACAGACTCTCAAAAGTGCACTTCTCTATTTGGTCATAGGTTAGTCGACTCACATGTGACTAAGTCGACTTACCTGAGATTGAGTCGACTCACCTGTATGCTGGCCAGACATTTCAAAAATATCTATTTCTGTCTAGCTCCTTCTCTAAGACATAGTCGATCCACTCTGAGATTGGGTCGACTCACCTTGAACTTAGTTGACCTAGTCTCAGAGTGAGTCGACTAAGATGCCAAATCTGCTGTTATTTGTCTGGCTTCCTTCTCCGACTGGCCTCCTTATTTCTCTGAGGCTTGAGAGCACCACATCAAGTTCTACAATCTCTATCTTGATGCCCCATAGCCTCAGCAAGCTCCACTTTGTCCATTAATCCCATCAGTGCCATGTATTTATGAAAGCCATCCCATGAAAGAATCTTCATGAGTGCAACAATTGGATTCTCTGTGGTGTGCACCTTCACCAGCTCCACTTCATCTTCTTCCATAAGCTCTCTGATCTGATAGTATCTGATGTTAATATGCTTCATCCTAGCATGGTAGACAGAATTCATTACCAGCAGCAATGCACTCTAACTATCACAATATATCTTGATAGCCTCCTGTGTGAAGCCCATCTCCTACAGCAATCCCTTCAGCCATAATGCCTCTTGTGCTGTCTCTGTTACTCCGATGTATTCTATCTCTATGGTGGATAAGACTGTAATGGGCTGTAAGTATGATCTCCACAAGACTGGACCCCATTCATACTAAAATAAAATCAGTTGTCAAACGTCTGGTGTCCACATCTCCTCCGAAATCAATATCCACATACCCTTCCATCTGCCCTCGAGCTCTTTTGGTGACGTTGGAACTTCTCTCAGTACCTCCTTACTATTCGTAATAGATGCCGACCCCAACTGTACCTACTAAGTATCTGAAGATCTCTTTCAGTGCTCGCCAGTGCTTCTTGCCAGGCTATGCCATGAACCTACTGACCTGACTTATTGCATGGGCAAGATCCGGCCTACAACACACCATAGCATACATCAAGCTTCCTACCCTAGAGGCATATGGCACTCTTTCTATCTTCTGAGCCTCCACCTCAGTTTGCGGTGACATGGCCTTCGAAAGTCTGATGTGCCTAGCAAGCGGCAGTGCTGCTGACTTGCCCTCCTTCATCCCAAATCTTTTAAGAACCTTCTGTATGTAGCCACTCTGAGATAAATGTAGCAGCCCCTTTGCTTTATCTCTGAGGATCTCCATGCTTAGTATCTTCCTTGCAGGCTCCAAATCCTTCATCTTGAACTCCTGAGATAAGGCTACCTTCAATTTTTGTACAACTCCCTCACTTCTGCATGTTATCAACATGTCATCCACATACAGGAGTAAGTACAACCTAGACTCATCCTCCAGAGTCTTCATATATAGGCATAGGTCATACTCATATCTGGAAAGCCCGATACTCCTCACATATGAGTCGAAGTGCTTATACCACTGCCTTGGTGATGCTTCAACCATACAGTTGAAGGATCGATTGGCGCACTAGATTGGATCGGATCAGAGGCAGCGAAATTTCAAAAATTTCTTCGACCTGACATACCATGCATAGATCTAAATTAGATATATAAAGCATATATTAAACATAAAATCAGCATGTAATAAAGGTAAGAGGTGACCTCATCATCGTGCGTGGGTAGAAGAACACCATAATCCGATGATCAGTGAAGTCGAGGTACGCTATCGAGCCGTGCACGTGCCTGACCTCTATAGGTATCTACTCAGGTCTAGTCTGGGATGCTTTCTCCTTCTTCAATCCTAGATGGATTTGCAAGCTCTTTGGTTTGTCTTCGATCTGATCTCCGACAGTGCTCCGATCAGCCACCAATCGCAGCTTTGTCATCTCTTCACGTAGAACTGATGGCCTTCGACTTTTCGAATCCACTAGATGGCTTGTCCAACACCCTTGGATGTGGAAGAAGCTTAGATATCAGAGGGAGGAAGGGAGATGGTGTGAAGAATTGGAGAGGAGGCATGGTGAATGTTCAGATTAGAACTAGGTTCAAACTGAGCAACAATGCAGCCTTTAAATAGAACTTAATCAAATTAAATTCAAAATAGCCACCCAACAACCTTATCCTCTCCATTTTGGTCAACCAAAATCAGATCCTATCTAGTTGTTTTCACCCCCAAAATAAATTCTCAAATTTGAATTCGAACTTGAATTCGAATTCGAAAGAACCATCTCATTCTTATCCATTTCTCTCTCCCTGCCTTATCTGATTTGGGCGACGCACACATGGATCCAATCCATGTGGGTGTGCCCCTCTTCTTGGTCGAATAACATTGGGTGGCACCAACATTTGACACCCTCATAAACCTAATCCATAAACCTAATCTAATTAGGTCAAATTCGAACCCGGGTGAACCAACATGTGGAACCCAATTTGAGCTTGCATCAAATTTGATTAAATCCTATCTAATAGGCCTAATCAAGTAGGAAAAATGTTTTAACTATGTGCTAGCATGATTTCTTAAACCCAAAGCTAGGACTCAATTGATCCTAACTCAATCTGACTACACTTAGTCCAATTATGCAATCCTAGACCAATACCCTTATTTGCATAACCCCATAGGTCCAATTCTGTTTGATAGTGAGATATGTTGTGATTTCTATCACCAACATTATCGAAACTCTTTTTAATAGATCGAAACTCTTTCTAATTCAACCAATTAGAATTATTAATCATCAAAATAATTTTAATTGATCCCATAATCTACTAGTGATACCTAGCAGCATATAGTGGCAACCCAATAGAACTGAAAGATGAACTTCTAGGTACAGTTACCGTATGATTCGATTCTTCTATCATGAATCCCGATAGGACCGAAGTCAAGGTTAAATCGTCAAACCTCATCACTATCATATGATAGAATTAATTGATTCAAGTTTAATGTGAAATCTAATAGAAACTCTTTTTTATCTTTCACACTCCCATGGCCAAGGACTTTTGGACCTCATGATCTACATAGGACTGTTCCTTCGATACTGAGGTCGATAGATCCCATCTTGGTGTAACCTAATTTCTATAATGAATATACTGTAGCCAACATATATCTCAAGCCTTCATATGGCTAGAAGATTGAGTTATGGTGTAGTCAAAGTACAGCACCCTCAAAATAGATGGCCGATGTACCTCAGATAAAAAAACTAAATACACAACTACAGCGATGAACATGTCATTGATGAGAAGGTAAATTTTTTGTAACTATTCATAAATGGTCATGCTTAGTACTCTTGTTCTTAACAAGCACCTATACTTTCGCTCCGATGTCTCTACATTGTAGATTCAAGACTCATTTACCTGAAGAAAGTGATCATATATCAATCTTCTAGATCGATTACCATCTCTATGATGATCTTACGATCGAGATCAATTTATGAGTTAACTAAGATTAGCACATGTCTGAAATTCTCAACTCTTGAGAATATGTGTTATTATACCCATTAACTCAATGAATAATTCACAGACACTATAAACACAATGTGAATAGAAATAACCTAATTTATTAATATCAAAGTCAATTTACAAATTATGCCTCAAGAGTGTTTATAAGTATCAGCCAATTTGGCTCTTAGAGCATACATCTAACAAACTCCTACTTGCACTAAAGTCAATTGGCTACAAATCTAAGTTTCATTTTCTCAAGATGGGCTTCAGTCTTTTGCTGGCTCAATTGCTTCATCAGTAGGTCAGCCACGTTGTCTGCGGTGTCGACTCTCTTCACCTCGACATATCCTTTCTCGAGATAATCACGGATGAGGTGGAATCACTGTTTGATGTACTTAGATTTTGATGAGACCTTGGCTCCTTATCTAGGATTATGGCATCCTTGTTATTGCAATAGAGTGGGTGGTATCTGATGGCATCACACCTAGCTCTGCAACAAACTTCTTGAATCAGAATGCTTCTTTTGTTGCTTCCGATGCGACGATGTATTCTACTTTCATGATGGAGTCTGCAATCACAGTCTGCTTGGAACTCTTCCAGCTAACAGTGCTACCATTACACAAGAAGATACTTTTTGATGTCGACTTTCGATCATCAGTATCAGACGTGAAGTTTAAATCCGTATACCCCCATACTTTTATTCTCCATTCCCAAAGACCAAAATATATCCTTAGTCCTTCTCAAATACTTAAAGATACATTTCATAAAAATCTAGTACTTTTCATCTGGATTCGACTGATATCTACTTATGACACTTACAATATGGGCGATATCAGATTGTGTACAAAGCATGATATACATGCAACTCCCTATGGCCAAAGTATAAGAGATCTTGATCATGCATTCATTCTTTTCGATGTGTTAGGGCTTATTTTTTTGGAGAGATGAATACCATGTCTGAAGGATACCAGACCCCTCTTGGAGTTCTCCATACTGAATTTCTTTAGCACCTCCTCAATGTGCATCTTTTGTGATAATCCTAGTATCCTCCTAGATTTATGTCTATAGACTTTGATGCTCAAAATGAAAGATGCCTCTCCTAGGTCTTTCATAGAAAACTCTTTATACAACCAAACTTTAATCGAGGTTAACATGAAAATATCATTCTCAATCAGGAAGATGTCGTCCACGTGCAATACAAGAAATATGATAGTGCTCCTACTAATCTTTTTGAAGACACATGGCTCCTATTCATTCTTGATGAAATCAAATGATTTGATTACATCGTTGAAACGAGCATTCCAACTCCGAGATGCTTGCTTGAGTCTATAAATGGATCTTTACAGTTTGTAACTTTGTGATCACTATCATTGGAAGTAAACCAAGTGGCTGTTCCATATAGATATCTTCCTCATGATATCCATTCAAGAACGTCGTTTTCACATCCATTTGCCATATTTCGTAATCAAAATATACTGCAATGGCATGCAATGTGTGGATGGACTTAAACATGACTACAGGTGAGAAGGTTTTCTGATAGTCAACATGTTCGCGCTGACTATACCTTTTCACCACGAGCCTAGCTTTAAAGATCTCTACCTTTCATCTGCATCTATTTTTTCTTGAAGATCCATTTACATCCAATAGGTACGATACCTTCAGGTGGATCTACCAAGGTTCAGACTTAGTTTGAGTGCATCGAGTCAATTTCTGACTTCATTGTCTCTAACCATTTATCGGAGTCGATATCTGATATCGTCTCATTATAGATTTTAGAGTCATCTCTATGTACCCCATTTTCTGTGCGAAATATTTCTCTACATCCTCTGAGATAATACCTAAGTACCTCTTAAGAGGATGAAAAATCCTACTAGACTTATGAGGTAGAGGAGGAAGTGTGTGAATCTGCTGAGACTAAATTGGTTTCTCAGGTTTCAAGGCTCGCTGCTCTTCATAGACTTTCTCCTCGAGCCTAATCTGCCTTCCCATGCTTCCATCTTGAATAAATTATTTTTAAAAAAGACTGTATGTCGACTCACAATCACATTGTGGTCTTCTAGAAGATAGAAATAATATCTCAATGACTCTTTGAGATATCCAATAAAATGAGCTCTAAGAGACCTAGTTTCTAATTTGTCCATCTGTTGTCATTTGATATGGGTCGGACAATCTCAAATCTTAAGATAACTTAAACTTGATTTCTTACTATGCCACATCTCATGTGGTGTGGTAGGAACAGTTTTAAATGGACTTTATTCAGTACATAAATGGTAGTCAAAAGATAATATTCTCAAAGAAAATAGGAAGGTCTGTGAAACTCATCATGAAATGGACCATATCTAATAAGGTTCGATTTCTCCATTCTAAAACTTCGTTGAGTTGAGGCATTCCAGATGGAGTCTATTATGAGACTATGCCATACTCCTTGAGATAATCTAGAAACTTCCTACTATAGTATTCACCTCCTCGATTTGATTGAAGAGTCTTAAGGGATTTTTCAGTTTGTTTCTCTACTTCATGTTTAAATTTTTTGAACTTCAAAAGCCTCAAACTTATGACGCATAAGGTATACATACCTATACTGTAAAAAATCATCGATAAAAGTAATGAAGTAGAAAAATCTTCTCTGACCAGTACATTGAATGGACTACAAATATCAGAATGCACAAGAGCAAGTATTCTATGATCCTTTCCCCATGTCCTACAAAGACAGCTTGATTATTTTTTTTGAAGGCATGATTCATAGACCGGATATGACTCGAAAATCAATGGACCCAATAGTCTAACTTTTTTAATCTGTTAATCCTATCTTCTTCAATATGACCTAGTCTTAGGTGCCACAAATACTTTTCATTAATACTATCTTTAGGATGTTTAGAACCTATGACATTTACATTTTGCTCAACATAATTCACAGAAACATCTACATGCAACCGAAAGAGACCATTTATAAAGAACCACTACCAACTTTAGTATTTTCAAATAAATATTATAGTGGTCCTTAAAGAAACTAATTACATAATCTTCTTGCATTAAGCAAGAGATAAAATTAGATTCCTGCTCGCAGTAGGAATAAAATAATAGTCTCTTAATAATAAAATATTTTCAGACCGTAGTCACGGAGGGTATGTTCCCACAGCCACAACAGCAATCTTTTCTCCATTTTTGATGTGTAAGATCATTTCACCATCCCTCAACCTCCTGCTATCCTCAAGACCCTACAAAAAGTACGCAAATGAGCACTAGATCCAGAGTTAAGCACCCAACTGGATGTAGAAGAAACTATTAGGTCTATTTCTATGATGAGCATACTTTCAGAAGGTCTATCTTCTTTCTTATTCTTCAGAGTCACCAGGTAAGCAGGGCAGTTCTGCTTCCAGTGGCCATTAATGTTACAATGAAAATACTTCCCTTCTCGATGGCTTTCTTCTTCGAAATCGCCTTCTTCTCCTTCTTCTTGCTCTCCACCTTTTGCTTCTTTGCGGACTTTTTTTTTCAATAGATTTTTTTTGAAAGAAGAAGTTCGCTTTACAGCAAGTACAGAGCTCTTCGAACTCTTCAAGGTTCCCTCAATAGCGATCAACATATTGACCAACTCATAAATAGTGCACTGAATCTTATTCATATGAAAGTTTCCAATAAACTGCCCATATGAATCAGTCAATGACTGCAGAATCAGATCAACCTACAAGTCCTTATCCATGGACATCTCGAGCTTCTCAAGCTCTTTGAGGTCCTTGATCATTATCGAATAATGATCGTGGATTGACTGTCCATCACGTATCTTCACTTTGAAGAGTCATTTGAACACTTCATGGTGAGTTACGTGACTCTGTTCATCATACAACTCTTATAGGTGAACTAGCATTCGCCTGACAGTCCTCATGTCCTCATGTTGGCACTATAATTTATTAGACATTAACATTAACCACAGCACCTAATCTTGTTGTCGTCATCCAACCACTTCTTATGAGATACTTTCTGATCAGTGGTCGGACGGACTGGTAGAGGGAGAAGGTTCTGGTCAAGGACATAAACCAATTTCTTAGAATTCAAAATAATTTTAAGTTTTGAAGCCAATTTTTAAAATTAGATCTGATCAACCTATTGGTTTCTAGGATCCTGGCTAGGGGTTGGAAACAGACATTGTTTCTGTAGAAAGTCAAAGTTTCTAGTTAGATTTTGTAATTAACTTAACTAATTTATTTTAAAATTTATTTTAATAATAAATTAGATCTTCCATTATTTTTTTCAGATCCCCACACTCTTTGGATAGAGATACAAAATTTCACGATCAAAGGTTTTTAGTGGGTGCTGCAATCTCACCGATTGACTCACGACCTCACCTAACAGTTATTGATGATGAGTCACTTGATAAGTGGACAACTCTTATCTAATATTTCTCCAAACATGATGCAGCCATCTCCGATCTCTAATTTGTAAAGCCTCACTGTGCCCAAAATATTGGCCTACTCTTTGGTTAAGTCAGATCCACCATTTGCATGAAATAGAGCCATCATTGGGACCCTCACCACATCCGAAATATTGAGCTCAACCTCATCTCCACCCTGCAGTATCTCATGCCTAATAGCGTGGTTGCATCTTTCCGATGCAATTGAACCACTGTATCCAGCTGAGAACAATCAACCTCGGAAAGGACTCACACAACTATAATGGTGGAACACCGTTAGACTTAATATTTTATTAGAAAGATTTGATTTAGGTCTCTTCCTTAATTAGTTATAACGGTTATGACTAACCTAGTGGCATGGGCTAGCACGAGTTCAACAAGTAACCTAATACAAAAACTAATCTCCTAAAATAGTCAGGTAAGTTAAGATGTGTGGGGATCCCCCAGTTGCTTTTCTTAGACACCAACGAATTGGTCAGGTCAGACAATGAAACTAATTAATAAACCACCATCTATATACTTACCTTATACATCAAATTGATTGATTAGAATTGATCAGGTTAGCCTATTAATCTGGACTTGAACTACTGATCCGAATTAGGTCTTAAGTCGATCAATAACATATGACTATGAATCGATCTGACCAAACCTACAACTACTTGGATTGGTCATGAGCACATTTGATCCATTTCTAACCAATATTTGATTCGGTTTGATCAACTGCTCAAACTAGACCTAATTGAGCTACCCACATCCTGAACCCATGTGTTATGAAATATCTTAGATCTTCGATTCTGAATTTTTAGATCTAATTGATTTCATATCTTAATTCTTAATTAAGTCATGAGTTCAAATTTAGATGTCTAAACCATTTAGATCAATTGTATCACGTACAAAAATCTATTCACAAAATTGAGTTGACTCATCTTGGACTTGAGTTGGCTCAGTACGGTGAGTTGGCTCAGTCACAGGGCTGAGCTGACTAACTTGTGACAAACAGTAACCTGCTAGCCTCGGCTTGACAACTTAGTCGGCTCAGTTACAAACTGAGCCGACCCACCAGGGCATTGAGTCGACTCAATAAGGACTGAATCGATTCAGTAGGTGTGCCAGCAGTAGGTTCAGGGTTTCATAAAATTTCAGATTTTGATCCTATAATTTTGGATCTAAGATTTTGTAGAATTAAATTTCAGATCTAAATTTTACAAATCAAATATATATTACATATATAATTTTTGATTTCAAAATATATCAAAATGCATATCAAATATGCAAATTAGGAACAAAATCTAAACATGTATTAAATATAAATTTCTTTTAACTGTTCTTCTTCATGGGATGTAATCACCTAGCACCCCTACCATCATAAGAGAGCCCATCGATTGGGCAAGAGAGGGATTAATCCCTGCTTTCTCTTATGACTGGACGGTCAGGCGATAAATCCATTTCTAGTACTTGGCTACTCAGATAATAAACTAGATCTATGCGTATATCACATATATCAAAAAGATCTAGTCTAAAGCATGCTGAATTTTAATTTAAAATAATTTTAAATCTAGCTAAACATGCTAAATTCAGATCTAATCTAAATATTTTCAGATCTAATCACTCTTCAGGTCACATCTGAATTAGATCTGATCTAATTTAGATCTATGATCCGAACAACCTGATTCTTATACCAGTTGAAGAATCGATTGGCGCACCAGATCAGATTAGATCAGAGGCAGCAGAATTTCAAATATTTTTGCTGACCTAGTATGCCATGCATAGATCTAAATCAGATAAATAAAGAAAATATTAAACATAAAATCAGCATGCAATAAAGGTAAGAGGTGATCTGATCACTGTGCATGGGTAGAAGAACACCGTAATTCGATGATCAGTGAATTCGAGGTCCACTGTCTAGCCGTGCACGTATTCGATCTCTACAGATATCTACTTGAGCCTGATCTGAGATGCTTTCTCCTTCTTTAATCCATCTACTCCTAGATGGATTTGTAAGCTCTTTGGTTTGCCTTCGATCTAATCTCGGCAGTGCTCCGATCAGCCTTCGATCGTAGCCTTTTCATCTCTTCACATAGAACTGATGGCCTTCGACTCTTTGAACCCACCAGGTGGCTTGTCCAATATCCTTGGATGTGAAAGATGTTTCAATGTTAGAGGGACAAAGAGAGATGGCATGAAGAATTGGAGAGGCGGCATGGTGAACGTTCGGATTAGAACTAGGTTCAAATCGAGCAACAATGCAACCTTTAAATAAACTTAATCAAATTAAATACAAAATAGCCGCCCAACCACCTTATCCTCTTCATTTTGGTCAACCAAACTAGATCCTATCTGGTTGTTATCTCCCCAAAAGCAAATTCTCAAATTTGATTTGAAATAATTTAAATTTGAACTTGAATTCAAATCTAAATTCGAATTCAAAGAAACCATCTTGTTCTTATCCGTTTCTCTCTCCTCCCTTATCTGATTTGGGTGACACACACATGGATCCAATCCATGTGGGTGTGCCCCTCTTCTGGGTCAAAGAACATTGGGTGGCGCTAACATTTGACACTCCCATAAACCTACTCTAATTAGGTCAAATTCGAATCTAGGTGAACTAACATGTGGAACCCAATTTGAGCTTGCATCAAATTTGATTAAATCCTATCTAATAGGACCCTAATCAAGTAGAAAAAAATAAGTTTAACCAAATGCTAGCATGGTTCTTAAACCCAAAGCTAGGACTCAATTGATCCTAACCCAATCAGACTACACTTAGCTCAATTATGCAATCCTAGACTAATACTCTTGTTTGTGTGATCCCATAGGTCTAATTTTATTTAGTAGTGAGATATGTTATGATTTCTATCACCAACATCATTGAAACTCTTTTCAATGGATTGAAACTCTTTTCAATTTAGCCAATTAAAATTATTGATCATCAAAATAATTTTAATTATCCTATAATCCACCAGTGACACCTAGCAGATGTAGTGGCAACCCAGCAAAACTGAAAGATGAACCTCTAAGTGCAATTATCATATGATTCGATTCTTTTATCATGAGTTCTGATGGGATCAAGATCAAGGTTAACTCGTCAAACATCATCATTGTCGTATGATAGAATCAGTTGATTCGAGTCCGACATGAAATCCAATAGAATTTTTTTTCTATCTTTCACACTGCCATGGCCATAGACTTTTGGATTCAATCTTATGAACTACATAGGACTATTCTTCCACCACCGAGGTCGATAGATCCCATCTTAGTATAATCCAATTCTTACAATGAATATACTATAGCCAACATACACCTCAAAGCTCCGTATGGCTAGAAGATTGAGTTATGATGTAGTCAAA
>KE505103.1:252735-285751 GCA_000441515.1 Elaeis oleifera
GCTTTGTACTCATCAAAATCAATTCAAAGAGCAACATCCTTAGAGTGAATGACCGATGCACCTCAGATCAAAGAACTAAACACACAACCACAACTATGAATATGTTACTGACGAGAGATAGATTTTTTATAATTATTCGTAAATAGTCATGCTTAGTACCCTTATTCTTAACAGGCACCTATACTTTCACTCTAGTGTGTAACACCCCACCCCTAATAATCGGATGAAAGTGCTACACCCCACTCTTAAATAAGTGTAAATCCACTCTTAGATAAGGGCCAAGGGAAAAAAACTTAATTGAGAACCTACTCAAAATTAACTCAATTAATATCTCAAGCTGCTAATATAAATAACTCTGTTAACTCATCGTTTCTCAAATCAACTTAACACAAATAAAAGATAATGCCAAACCCTCATTTATCGCTTCATCATTCGTTTACAGGGTTTACAAGATATACATCACTAACATTTTTTGATTTGAACAATATCCAACATAGAGTACATTCCACAACATAACCCAAAATGAGTATACCTTCCATTAGCTGGTATAACTAACTTCTATGCTATGCTATAACATCAGAATCTGTCCAGAAAAAGAGAATAAACAACATAATGAGACTTTTGTCCCAGTGAATAAAAATCTATATAATAGTGGGAAAACAGAAAAGTATAGCTTATATACTGATAATATCATGTATCATGCACTACTGGAATAGTATATACACTCTTAGTACTTCCAACTGTAATGCCAATAACAATAAACACTACTTACTGCTGATATGCTTTCAACCGTTTATGTACTAGCTGGAATAACCCATGTAATCAATTATACATCCAGAGTGAACATCAAAAGTTAAGAAAAGGATCATCTTTAGAATACAAGCAACTGTTATTACCAACTATGCCATGGCACACTTTTATTTCACTAGCAACACATCCGATAGGTGGACCATTCCATTCCTATGGATAGCCAGATTGACCATTTGTCTCACCACAGGCAGTACTCTTTCGCCACAAGCTTATCACCACAGGCAATACTTTCTCACCATAGGTGTGCTATACATTAGTAAACCCCATCGGGTACATCATTTTATCACAATCATAATACGTCACCACAGGCATGTTTGTTCCACCATAGGCACAATACCTTGCCATAGGCATACCAATTTCTGCCACAGGCTCACCACAGGCATATTAGCTTCGCTACAGGTATCCTTACCTTGTCACAGGCATAGCCACAAGCATCATTACATTGCTACAGGCATAGCCACTGATACATTTCTAACATCGACTAGTTGATTAAACTCACTACATTAAGACCACCATGGCACAGTATGGCACCCCCCATAGCTTGACTACTCCTATGGGCGATTTGCTGAAAACATACTCATACTTGCATACAATACAATACAATAATTTAAAATATCTCAAACACTAATATGCTGATACCAACAATTTCATGCCATGAATACTTTGCTATTTAGTCCATCTTTACATATATGCTGTTTAATATGCTCATGTTGATGCCATGCTAATGATAGTGCTGTTTTTGATGCAAGAAAGCTGAATTCCCATAATATGTATGTATACTTTGAATATCATATCAAAATCATTCATTTTCTATTCCCATAATTGTTTATATAACCGTATGTGCTGTAGGATAATAAGAAACTAATTCTCCTTTCATAGTAATCCATTTTCATATCAAAATACAAGGAAAACACCACTATGAGCAGGAATTCACTTATGTCTTAAGGCTTCTAAGTCACCTTGATGCTTAACATATCCAACCCACACCTTTGAATCCTCTTTCTTTCCTAAAAAATTGATACATGCTGATTAATACCTTATTAACATGATGCACATAAGAACATATACTTTGCTTCCTTAAGCTTATTTCTTAGCGTTCTCCAATCTTTTCTTTATTCAATTCTGTTTTGCCCTGATTAAGGTTAATTAAGCCTTAACATAACTTAGGAATTCCAGCAAATTAACTGTATTTCATTTCTATAATTCATTTCCAATTCAGCTAACACTATTTAACTTATTTTCTGAATTATTTCAAACTAGTTCTCTGATTTTAGAAAATTACCGCAGTAATTACTTCTTAGTTCAAGTTTAGATCCATACTTTACCTCATCAAACATCAAATCTGATTGCTCTTACTCAAAGTTCAATCTAAATCTAATTTAGAGATAGAAATTCTTACCTCAAGTGATTCAAAACTTTGATGCCATTAACTAGCTCCTTTCTTTTCACCATCAGCCCTCTTTCCTTCCTTTTAAAAGAAGTCATCATTTATTTTTTTTTCTTCCAGCTAAATTCCTCTTAATTTTGATTGAGAACACTCTCTTCTCCAACACCTCTCCCACTCTATCTCCTCTATTTCTGCTGGAAATCAGAATAGCAATAAGAGAACCGGTGGAAGGAGGTGAATACTCTTGAATATAAATATTTAAAGAATTAGATTGCTAGGTGTCAATCCTATGAATTAGCCACTCATTTATTTGGTTTTCTAATCATTTATTTAAGTTAAAACAACAGCTGAGTAATGTCCTTAAAATTCTTTAAAATCCCAAAGTCCAGCCATTCAGCGAACCCCACCGCTCAAGCCTTTCCGTACAGTTAGCCGACTCACCCTGAGATTGAGCGGCGTAGTTCAACTTAGTTGACTTAGTTCACAACTGGGTCAACTAATTGGCGTTCCATCATAGATTCTTTGATACCCTTTCTGTTCTCTACGACTTAGCCGATCCATTTTTAAATTGAGTCGACCCAGTCTCCTAGGGTTCTGAAATTATTTTAAATCGTCAACTTATACTTCAAAATTAACACCCACATCACTCCTATCTAAGGATCCTTCCAATATCCTTTGTTCCATGCTAAATAACCATCAAATTTATTTTAATACAATTGCTATTGATCCCACCTCTTCAATCATTTTCTCTTCTAAATTAACAATTAGAGTTATGCTTCACTATTACTAATCAATTAAGATTCAAATTCTCAAGTACATCACATTCCTAGCTCGGGATGTTACAATTCTCCCCTCCTTTAAAGAATTTCATCCTCGAAATTCGATTACCCCTCTGATCTGAATATTTGCTTTTCCTTTCACCCTTTTTCTTCTCCATTCTTTTCTTTTTTTCTTCTCCTTCTTTTGGCTATCTGATAACAATACATGCAACTAATTATGCTATGGTTATGCTCATGCCATGCACTACCTTTTTAAGATTCTGGCACTAAACATGCTGATATTCAAGGGCCTTCTTACTTTACTCCTTGCATTTATGCTAGTCAACCAAAGTAGAACTTACTATTTGACCAACATGCCAACCTTTATAATGACATACATAATTATACTAACACTTTAACACATGAATGCCACTTTGAATTCTACAACATAGACTAATACTTGAATAAGGTTAAATGCTTAAGCTCATTCTGAATAATACTAAATCATAGCTTTCTTATTTCCTGTAATCCCCATTGCTTTATTCAACTAGGCTACCATCAACTTCCAACTTATGAGACTCATTCTCTCCCATTTAGAGATATTTGCTCAACTTATGCTTGTTAACCTAAATATTCTCCTCTTAAATTGAGCAGAAGTATGATAGCTGAGCAGAGTTCCGCTAGCATCTTGTGCTCCAGATCACAAGCTACTAGTAACCGTGTCCGTCTAGCATAACTTGCCATAATTCACATCATTATACCTCGATCTGTAGAGAAATTTGCAATCTTATCTATCTCAAAGGTTTGCATATAATCAAAGATTCATAATTTTCACCCACCTCTATTGCGCTACTCTGATCTACTCCAATATTGAATTAATTACCAACACCTTTGAATACATAACTTGCACCTTGATAGGCTTGATTCCTTTTTCAGCACACTAAGATATTCAATTATTTTTATACCACTTAAATCATAATCTCAAATGATCTTGAACCTTGGCTTGCTTCCAATTGATCATAAACCTTTGCTTTATAGGCCCATACAATCTATTAACCTTTGCTCTGAATGACAAATTATTCTAACATAATTCCAAATGATCCTAAAACCTTGCTCTGATACCACCTATGTAACACCCCACCCCTAATTACCGGATGGAAGTGCTACACCCACCTTAAATAAGAGTAAATCTACCCTTAGATAAGAGCAAAGGAAAAAAACTTAACTAAAAATCTGCTCATAATTAATTCAATTAATATCTCAAGCTGCTAATACAATAACTTCGTTAACTCATCATTTCTCAAATCAACTTAACACAATAAAGGATAATGCCAAACTCTCATTTATCGCTTCATCATTCTTTTATAGGGTTTATAAGATATACATCACTAGCATTGTCTGATTTGAACAATATCTAATATAGAGTACATTTCAAACATAACCCAAAATGAGTATCCCATCCATTAGCTGATATAACCAACTTTTATGCAGTGCTATAACACCAGAATCTGTCTAGAAAAGAGAATAAACAACATAATGAGACTTTTATCCCAGTGAGTGAGAATCCATATAATAGTGAAAAAATAGAAAAGTACAGCTTATATACTTATAATATCATGTATCATGCATTGCTGGAATAGTATATACACTCCCAGCACTTCCAACTATAATACCAATATCAATAAATACTACTTACTGCTGATAAGCTTTCAACCATTTATGTACTAGCAGGAATAACCCATGTAATCAATTATACATCAAGATTGAACATCAAAAGTTAAGAAAAAGGATCATCTTTAGAATACAAGCAACTGTTATTGACAACTATGCCATGGCACAGTTTCATTTCACTAGCAACACATCCCATAGGTAGATCATTTCATTCCATGGGCAGCCTGCTTTATCATTTATCTCATCACAGACAGTACTCTTTCATCACAGGCTTATTACCATAGACAATACTTCTCGCCACAGACGTGTTATATGTTAGTAAACTCCATCGGATACATCATTTTACCACAATCATAATTTATCACCACATGCATGCTTGTTCCTTCACAGGCACAATACCTTGCCACAGGCATACCAATTTCGATCACAAGCTCGCCATAGGTATACTAGCTTCACCACAGGTATCCTTACCTCGTTACAAGCATAGCCACAAGCATCATTACGTTGCTATAGGTATAGCCACAAATATATTCTACCATCGACTAGTTGATTAGACTCACTACATTGAGACCACCATGGCACAGTACGGCACACCCCATAGCTTGACTACTCCTATGGGTGATTTGCTGAAAACATACTCATACTTGCATACAATACAATACACTAATTTAAAAATATCTCAAAAACTAATATGCTGATACCAACAATTTCATGCCATGAATACTTTTCTATTTAGTCCATCTTTACATATATGCTGTTTAATATGCTCATGTTGATGCCATGCTAATGATAGTGATGTTTTTGATGCAAGAAAGCTGAATTTCCATAAATATGTATGTATACTTTGAATATCATATCAAAATCATTCATTTCTTGTTTCCATAATTGTTTATATAACCGTATGTGCTGTAGGATAATAAGAAACTAATTCTCCTTTCATAGTAATCCATTTTCATATCAAAATACAAGGAAACATCATGATGAGCAGGAATTCACTCACCTCTTAAGGTTGCTAGGTCACCTTGATGCTTAACATATCCAAGGCACCCCTTTGAATCCTCTTTCATTTTCTATAGAATTGATACATGCTGATTAATACTTTATTAACATGATGCACAAACATGAGAACATATACTTTGCTTCCTTAAGCTTATTTCTTAGCTTTCTCTAATCTTTTCTTTATTCAATTCTATTTGCCCTAATTAGGATTAATTAAGCCTTAATATAACTTAGGAATTCTAGCTAATCAACTGCATTTCATTTCCATAATTCATTTCCAATTCAGCTAACACTATTTTAACTTATTTACTGAATTATTTCAAACTAGATTTCTGATTTCAGAAATTACAATAGCAATTACTTCTTAGTTCAAGTTTAAATCCATGCTTTACCTCATCAAACATCAAATCTGATTGCTCTTACTCAAAGTTCAATCTAAATCTAATTTAGAGATAGAAATTCTTACCTCAAGTGATTCAAACTTTGCTACCATTAACCAGCTCCTTTCTTTTCACCATCAGCCCTCTTTCCTTCCTTTTAAAAGAAGTCATCATTTATTTATTTATTTTTCTCCAGCTGAATTCTTCTTAATTCTAATTGGGAACACTCTCTTCTCCAACCCCTCTCCCATTCTCTCTCCTCTGTTTCTGTTGGAAATCAAAATAGCAACAAGGGAACTGATGGAAGGAGGTGAATATCCTTGAATATAAATATTTAAAGAATTAGATTGCTAGGTATCAATCCCATGAATTAGCCACCCATTTATTTGGTTTTCTAGCCATTATTAAGTTAAAATAGCTGCTGAGTAACTTTCTTGAAAATACTTTTAAAATCTCAAAGTCCAGCCATTCAATAGAACCCCACCACTCAAATCTTTCCGCACAATTAGCCGACTCACCCTGAGACTGAGCCAACCCAGTTCAACTTAGTCGACTCAGTTCAAAATTGGATCGACTAATTAGCGTTCCACCATGGATCCTTTAATATGCTTTCTGTTCTCTGTGACTGAGCCGATCCATCCTTAAACAGAGTCGACCTAGTCCCCTGGGATTCTGAAATTATTTTAAATTATCAACCTATACTTCAAAATTAATGTCCGTATCACTCCTATCTAAGGATCCTTCCAATATCCTTTGTTCCATGCTAAATAACCATCAAAATTTATTTTTAATACCATTGCTATTGATCCCACCTCTTCAATCATTTTCTCTTCTAAATTAACAATTAGAGTTATGCTTCACTATTACTAATAAATTATGATTCAAATTCTCAAGTACATCGAATTTCTGGTTCGGAATGTTACAATTCTCCCCTCCTTTAAGGAATTTCATCCTCAAAATTCGGTTACCCCTCTGATCTGAATATTTGCTTTTCCTTTCACCCTTTTTCTTCTCCATTCTTTTCTTTCTTTTCTTCTCCTTTCTTTCAGCTATCTGATAACATTACATGCAACTAATTATGCTATGGTTATGCTCATGCCATGCACTACCTTTTTAAGATTTTGGCACAAACATGCTAATATTCAAGGGCCTTCTTACTTTACTCCTTGCATTTTTGCTAGTCAACCAAAGTATAACTTACTATTTGACTAACATGCCAACCTTTATAATGACATCCGTAATTATACTAACACTTTAACACATGAATGCCACTTTGAATTCTACAACATAGACTAATACTTGAATAAGTTCAAATGCTTAAACTCATTTTGGATAACACTAAATCATAACTTTCTTATTCTTCTAATCTCTGTTGCTTTATTCAGCTTGGCTACCATCAACTTCCAACTTATGAGACTCATTCTCTCTTATCACAAGAACTATCAGCCATTTAGAGATATTTACTCAACTTATGCTCGTTAGCCAAAATATTCTCCTCTTAAACTGAGTAGGAGTATAATAGCCGAACAGAGTTCTGCTAGCGTCTTGTGCTCCAGATCACAAGCTACTAGTAACTCTATCTGTCTAGCATAACTTGCCACAATTCATATCATTATACCTCGATCAGTAGAGAAATTTGCAATCTTATCTATCTCAAAGGTTTGCATATAATCAGAGATTCATAATTTTTACCATGCCTCTGCTGTGCTACTCTGATCTACTCCAATATTGAATTAATTACCAACCCTTTGAAACATAACTAGCACCTTGATTCCTTTTTCAACACATTAAGATATTCGATTGTTTTCATACCACTTAAATCATAATCTCAAATGATCATGAACCTTGGCTCTCTTCCAATTGATCATAAACCTTTGCTCTATAGGCCCATATAGTCTATTAAACTTTGCTCTGAACGACAAATTATTTTAACATAATCCCAAATGATCCTGAAATCTTGCTTTGATACCACCTATGTAATACCCCACCGCTAATTATCGGATGAAAGTGTTACACTCCACCCTTAAATAAGAGTAAATCTACCCTTAGATAAGAACAAAGGAAAAAAACTTAACTAAAAATCTGCTCATAATTAATTTAATTAATATCTCAAGCTGCTAATACAAGTAACTTCGTTAACTCATCATTTCTCCAATCAACTTAACACAAATAAAGGATAATGCCAAACTCTTATTTATCGCTTCATCATTCTTTTACAGGGTTTATAAGATATACATCGCTAACATTTTTTGATTTGAATATTATCCAATATAGAGTACATTTCAAACATAACCCAAATAAGTATCCCTTCCATTAGCTGATATAACCAACTTTTATGCTGTGCTATAACACCAGAATCTATCTAGAAAAAGAGAATAAACAACATATTGAGACTTTCATCCTAGTGACTGAGAATCTATATAATAGTGGAAATACAGAAAAGGATAGCTTATATACTTATAATATCATGCATCATGCACCGCTGGAATAATATATATTCTCCCAGCACTTCCAACTGTAATGCCAATAATAATAAACACTACTTACTGTCGATAAGCTTTCAACCATTTATGTACTAGCTGGAATAAGCTATGTAATCAATTATACATCAAGAGTGAATATCAAAAGTTAAGAAAAGGATCATCTTTAGAATATAAGCAACTGTTATTAACAACTATGCCATGGCACATTTTCATTTCACCAGCAATACATCCCATAGGTGGACCATTCCATTCCTATGGGCAGCCTACTTTACCATTTACCTCACCACAGACAGTACTCTTTCGTCGTAGGCTTATCACCATGGGCAGTACTTTCTCGCCACAGGTGTGCTATATGTTAGTAAATCTTATCGGATACATCATTTTATCACAATCATAATTTATCACCACAGGCTTGCTAGTTCCACCATAGGCACAATATCTTGCCACAGGCATACTAATTTCTGCCATAGGCTCGCCACAGGCATACTAGCTTCACCACAAATATCCTTATCTTGTCACAGGCATAGCCACAAGTATCATTATGTTGCTACAAGCATAGCCATAGACACATTTCTATCATCGACTAATTGATTAGACTCATTACATTAAGACCACCATGGCATAGTATAGCACATCCCATAGCTTTACTACTCCTATGGGTGATCTGCTGAAAACATACTCATACTTGCATACGATACAATATAATAATTTAAAAATAGCTCAAAAACTAATATGCTGATACCAATAATTTCATGCCATGAATACTTTGCTATTTAGTCTATCTTTACATATATGCTGTTTAATATGCTCATGTTGATGCCATGCTAATTATAGTGCTATTTTTGATGCAAGAAAGCTGAATTCCCATAAATATGTATGTATACTTTGCATATCATATCAAAATCATTCATTTCCTGATCCCATAATTGTTTATGTAACCGTACATGCTGTAGGATAATAAGAAACTAATTCTCCTTTCATAGTAATCTATTTTCATATCAAAATACAAGGAAAACACCACTATTAGCAGGAATTCACTCATCTTTTAAGGCTGCTAGGTCACCTTGATACTTAACATATCCAAGGTGCCCCTTTGAATCGTCTTTCTTTCCTATAGAATTGATACATGCTGATTAATACCTTGTTAACATGATGCACAAACATGAGAACATATACTTTGCTTCCTTAAGCTTATTTCTTAGCTTTCTCTGATCTTTTCTTTATTCAATTCTATTTTACCCTGATTAGGGTTAATTAAGCCTTAACATTACTCAAAAATTCCAGTAAATCAACTATATTTCATTTTTATAATTTATTCCAATTCAGCTAACACTATTTTAACTTATTTACTGAATTATTTCAAACTAGTTTTCTGATTTCAAAAATTACAGCAGCAATTACTTCTTAGTTCAAATTTAAATCCATACTTTATCTCATCAAACATCAAATCTGATTGCTCTTACTCAAAGTTCAATCTAAATCTAATTTAGAGATAGAAATTCTTATCTCAAGTGATTCAAAACTTTGCTGTCATTAACCAGCTCCTTTCTTTTCACCATCAGCCCTCTTTCCTTCCTTTTAAAAGAATTTGTCATTTATTCTTTTTTTCTCTCTAGCTAACTTCCTCTTAATTCTGACTGGGAACACTCTCTTCTCCAACCCCTCTCCCACTCTATCTCCTTTGTTTCTACTGAATTAGAGTAGCAACAAGGGAACCGATGGAAGCAGGTGAATATCCTTGAATATAAATATTTAAAGAATTAGACTGCTAGGTGTCAATCCCATGAATTAGCCATCCATGTACTTGGTTTTCCAACCCTTTATTTAAGTTAAAACAGCTACTGAGTAACCTCCTTGAAAATACTTTAAAAATTCCAAAGTCTAGCCATTTAGCAGAACCCCAACCGCTCAAGCTTTCCTGCACAGTTAGCTGACTCATCCTGAGACTGAGTCGATCCAGTTCAACTTAATCGACTCAGTTCAAAATTGGGTCAACTAACTGGTGTTCCATCACAGATCCTTTGATATGCTTTCTATTCTCTGCAACTGAGCTGAACCATCCTTAAACTGAGTTGACCCAATCCCCTGGGGTTCTGAAATTATTTTAAATCATCAATCTATACTTCAAATTAACACCTGCATCACTCCTATTTAAGGATCCTTCCAATATCCTTTTCCATGCTAAATAACCATCAAATTTTTTTTTAATACCATTGCTATTGATCCCACCTCTTCAATCATTTTCTCTTTTAAATTAACAATTAGGGTTATGCTTCACTGTTACTAAGCAATTAAGATTCAAATTCTCTAGTGCATCACATTCTCAATTCGGGATGTTACACGATGTCTCTACATCGTAAATTCAAGACTTATCTATTCGAAAGAAGTGATCATATGATAATCTTTCGAATCGATCATCATTTCTATAATGATCCTACGATTGGGAGTAATTTATAAGTTAACTAAGATTAGCACGTCTCAAATTCTCAACTCTTGAGAATATTTATTATCATATCCATTAACTCAATGGATAATTCACAGACACTATAAATATAATGTGAATGAAATAATCTAATTTATTAATATCAAATTAATTTATAAATTATACCCTAAGAGTGTTTTACAAGTGTTAGCCAATCTGGCTCTTAGGGCATACATCTAACAGTAGTGACTTCTGCAGCAAACACACCTTCCCTCTAACCTCGGCTCTTTGAACCCTTGTGGCTACTCCATATATATGCTCTCCTTTAGATTTTTATGGAGGAAGGCCGTTTTGATATCCATCTGTTGTAGCTCTAGATCCTGAGCTGCTATGATGCTCAATAGTATCCGAATGGACGTATGCCTGATGATCGGAGAGAAGACCTCGCTAAAGTCAATGCCTTCTTTCTGGGAGTATCCCTTGGTCTCCAATCTCTCCTTATACCTGATACCTTCCTGCTCCGAAGGCCCCTCCTTGCATTGGAAGACCTATTTGCATCCAATGGGTCTCTTCCCCGTGGCAGCTGCACCAACCGTCAAGTCTGGTTCTTATGGAGTGACTGCATCTCTTTAGACATCGCCTAAACCCACCTATCTCTGTCATAGCTCTTCACTGCCTCCTCATAGTTATACAGGTCCCCATTTGCAGTCACCAGGGTATAAGAAATAGACTCCTCGAAGCTGTACCATTTTGGTTGCCGCACGTTTCTCTTGGGCTTGTTTAGTGCAACCCCGATGTCCGTCTTGGGTCCTACCTGATTCTGTTGACCCTTTTGGCTTCTACCTCCTGTCTCAACCCTCTCTACATGTGGAGACACCTTTGGTGAGTACTCCACCTGAATACCAAGTCCTCCAAATACACCTACAAAAGGCAAATTAGTATAGGAGATTAGCTATCCACCGCTGCTCGGCTAGACTTCCTACTGCTCCTGCTGTTCTTCTATGCCTCCTTGCCTTTGGAGAACTGAGCTCTCATCGAAGATCACTTCTCTACTGATGACGGTCTTCTTCTCCAAGGGATCCTATAGTCAGTATCCCTTCACACCATGCGGATCATCTAGGAGCGTCATCTTCTTCGATCTGGCATCCAATTTGCTCCACTCATCCGCAGCAATGTGCACATAGGCTGTGCACCCAAACACCTTAAGGTGGCCCAACTCCACCTTCTATCTAGACCACTTCTCCTTAGGAATCCCTCCATCTAGTCTGGTATGAGATGATCAATTCACCAGGTAGCATGCTGCATCGATTGTATCCATCCAAATACCTTGGAAAGTCTTGCTTACAGCCTCATGCATTTTGCTTTCTCCAGGATAGTCCTATTCATTCTTTCGGCCTCCTCATTTTGCTGTGAAGTTTTCTTCACTGTGAAATATCTTTGGATGCTGTACTCCTCACAGAACACCTAAAACTTCCTACTGGTGAACTGTCCATCATTATTCGATCTCAAGCACTTAACACTGCACCCTTGCTCCTTCTCCACCTCGGCCTTCCATACCTTAAACTTGGAGAAGACATCTGACTTTTTCTCAAGAAGTAGACCCACATCTTTCTTAAAAAGTCATCAATCAGTATCAAGAAGTACTTGGCCCCATTCCTGGCCAAGATAGGTGTTGGTCCCTACACATCTTTGTGAACAAGCTCCAATGGGGCAGTACTCCTAGCTGTACTGATGGCAAATTGAATCCTCTTCTATTTGCTTATCTGGCACGGCTCATAAACCTCTAAAACTCCACCCTCTATGTCTGGAATCATCCTATGCCTGCTCAGCTCTTGTATCCCTCAGTCCCCCATGTGGCCCAGACAGTAGTGCCATAATCGATACAGATCCTGTTGATCCTGTGCCGCAGTCATCGTATCAAAATCCTCAATCACAACTGAACCTTCCAACTTGTAAAGATTATTCTCTAGCCTTCTTCCTCTCCTGACCACCATGGCCCCATTGGAGATATTCAGTAGTCCACTACTAGCATGATTGCTAAAGCTACAGCTGTTCCTCTCCAGATAGCCAGGTGATACCAAGTTCTTCTTTAATTTTGGAACATGCTTCACATTAGTGAGGATCTATACCATCACATCAAACATCCGCACTCGAACTATTTCTATGCTAGCAACCTTGCATGGGTGGTCATCTCCTAGTGTCACGCTCTCCTCATTCATCTTGGTGTATATAGCGAACTAGGACTTATTTGGGGTGTAATGATGTGAAGAGGCTGAGTTTAATATCCATACCTTTGTGCCACTCCTATGACCATCCAACACAACCAAGAGGTCATCCTCCACCTCACGATCAGCACCATACTCAATGAATCAGCTGCTACTCTTTCTCCTTGCTTCTTCTTCCAAAACGGACAGTCCCGCTTGAAATGACCAATCTCGTTGCACTTGAAGCATTTAACTTCCTTCTTGCTCTTTCGAAACTTTGACCATCCTCTTGACTTACTTCTATCCCATCCTCTTCCTGATCTCTTTCCTATGGCTAAACCTTCTTAGAGAACACCTTCCTTGGTCAACCTCTCTCTCTGCTCATTGGATCGAAGTATCAAGATAATGTCCTCATAATATAAAGTCTCCTTCCCGTAGAGCAGTGTCATCACCAAGGGATAAAATATTGGGGTAACGAGCACAGCAACAGCAATGATCAGTCCTCCTCTTCTAACTTCACCCAACATTCAGCAACTTGCTGATTTGGTCAAATCTTTGGATGTGAACGACTACATCTCTGTCTTCTTGCATCCGAAGGCTATGGAGCCACTTCTTTAATATTAGCTTATTGCACATGTTCTTTCCCATGTATAGGATGTGCAATTTCAATCAAAGCCTCTTTGGGGTCTTCTTTCCAACATCGAATATAGGACCGAGTCAGCCAAGCATCCCCTGATGGCTGAACATGCCCTCTTCGCTAGAGACATCCATTGCCGGTCCGACAACCCGTCTGGCCTCTCCTCCAAAGTCTGATCTAATTCATGCTGAATCAGGAGATCTTCTACTCGAACCTTCCACATGGAGAAACTCCCCTTCCTATCAAACTTCTTGAAATCGATCTTGATGCTGCTCCCCATAGCTGGATCCACACCACCAACACAGCACAAAACCCAAGATAGATCTGAGAAGTAGCTTGACTGAAGATTGTTAAAACTTCAACCTTTGAAGATCTTCTTCTTTCTGACTTGATTCCTTCTTTCCCATGAATTAGTGCTCTGATACCAATTGTTGGACCGTAGCCCTAACCAACTTTTCAAAAGATAATTATCTAAGAAAAGGTGAGATTTATTAGTTTTATTAACCACACAAAACCCCACATCTCTAAGTAGATCCGCATCAAGTCAGATCATCCTCATGCGGCAGGCTGGGTGATCAGTCCTAGTTAATCCTTACCAACCCACAAGACTTGTTGCCACATCATTAGCCATCCCTTGGCTATCATCAGCCACCTCCTGACCATCATCAGCACCCTCCGACTGGCAACCTCTCCCTGTGTCCCTCCGGGTGTGCGTTGGCACATGGCCGACAATCTCCCCCAACAACACTTAAGGGGTCTGTCAGATTTCAAACCTACAATCTCACTTTGATACCAACTATTATGGAAACCAGATCGTGTAGGGATACCTGAGATTAACTAGCGAACCAAGAAATCTAGAGATCAAGGATGCCCTAGGGCATGCGAGAGAAGGAGAAAGAGAGTAAAGACGGCTAGGGTTTTTGGAAAAAAGCTATTTTCATTCACTGTATTTTTCTTGACCTAATTACATTGTATATATACCTATACAAAAGGGTCAAGCTCGATGCTCAACAAAACTCCAAATAGCTAACTTAATGTGATGTACATTTCGAGCTCATGTATACCCATGTCTCACATGCACATATCTTTTTGGATTTAATCCCAGCCCAAATAATAGGTTAACCTTTTAAGACCTCTCAAACCAAGGCCTTAAGTCACATAGGACCAAATCCGGTCTTAAATCCAAACAAACATCTTGTACAATTTTAGCCTATGAACGGGGTCGACTAAGTAGTAGAGTGAGTCGTTCAGTCCCTTAAGACCTCTCAAACTAAGGCCTTAAGTCACATAGGACCAAACCCAATCCTAAACCCAAACAGACATCCCATACAGCTTCAGCCCACGGACGGGGTCGACTCAATTGAGACTGAGTCGACTCACTCTGCCACTTAGTCGACTCATGCTAGGACTGAGTCGATTAAGATCTCTACTGCCCATAGACTCTTGAAAGTGCACTTTTCTATTTGGCCACAGGTTAGTCGACTCATCTGTGACTGAGTCGACTCGCTTGGTATTGAGTCGACTCATCTACATGTTGGCCAGATATCCCGAAAATACCTGTTTCTGTCTAGCTCCTTCTCTGAGACATAGTCGACCCACTCTGAGATTAGGTCGACTCATCTTAAACTTAGTCGATCCAGTCTCAGAGTAAGTCGACTAAGATGCTAAATCTGCTGTTATTTGTCTAGCTTCCTTCTCCAACTGGCCTTCTTGTTTCTCTGAGGCTTGGGAGTACCACACTAGATTCTACACTAATTATAGTTGACCCAACTAGCTTTGAAGAAGCGGCAGGAAAAGAGTTGTGCAATGCAATGAATAAAGAGCTTATGGCAATTCAAAAGAATGAAACATGGGAGCTAGTAGACTTACCTAAAGGTAACATGCTATTGGACTTAAATGGGTTTCCAAGACAAGTATCATGTAGATGGAAGCATTAAAAGACATAAGGCCAGGTTTGTGGTAAAAGGATATTCACAGCAGTAAGGTATAGACTTCAAAGATACTTTTTCTCCGGTTACTTGATTTGAAACTGTAAGAACCTTCTTAGCCTTTGCTGCTCTCTTTCATTGGTCTATTTATCAATTTGATGTCAAGTCGATCTTCTTAAATAGTGAATTAGAAGAAGAAGTTTATGTTACTCAGCCTGACGGTTTTATAGTTAATGATAAGGAAAGAAGGTGTATAAATTGAAGAATGCCCTTTATGGGTTGAAGCAAGCTCTTGGGCATAATACAGTAAAATTGACTCCTACTTTTTTCTCTTTCTCCTCCTCCAAATCTATCCATGAGGCAAATCGATGCCGCCATCCTCCTCCATGCTAACCTCCGCGACCTCACTCTCTCTCTCCATGGCGGCTATCTCCACCTCCGCCTCTTCTTTGCCAGTAACCCCTTCTTCCTCCTTATCATGTTTCTCCCCATCTTTTTTTCTCCTCATCCACTTCTTATATGAGCAAGAAGCATATTTGTCCATTGAAATGATAAGCTAACTAAAGTACTCAAACTAGAAAGTAGTAAATCTACTACATATGAAATGCAATATAAGGCAGAAATTTAAAGAGAGTAAAAATATGCAATTAAAATAAAGCAATAAATAAAAATAAATTTTTCTAATTTTTTGAATTTTTTAGACTCAAAGAACTAAAATACGATCTCTGGCAATAGTGCCAAAATTTGATCGTTATCGTAGATGGTCAAAAATAACCTAATTTACTACTATACAGATAATATGAATCAAGATCGTATTCACAGAGATCGTGTTAGTTACGATTGAGTCGGTTAGTTTTAGATTAGAGAGTAGTATGAACGCTGATTAAAAGACTACTTAGATTAATAAGAAACAAGTAAATAAAGAGAATTAATTAAAGGTTGGATGCAAGTATGAAAATGGACTCTCAGAATCTCAACTATTTTCTTGTTAGACAGCTGATACTCTTCTTAACATGCCTTGGATTGATATCTAATCAATACAGATATAACCTATCTTAGAGAGTATGGCCCATATCTTTGGATTATAGTCTATCCCTTAAAGTTATAAGCTAGTCAAAATTATTTAGATAAATCAATAAATTTATGATCGATTCTCGAGCATAGCCTATCTCGCTGAGCATGGGTCGTATCTTTAAATCATGATCCGTCTCTACATAGTCATAGGCTATTCAAAGACTCGTATTATATATAAAATAAATAAAAGATATAAATAAGAAGAAAGAAAGCCAAATCTTTTATTGCATAATAAGAAGAAAATATAAAAGATGAAGAAATAAAAATACTATCATTATAAGTAGTCTAGCGATTTCTTGAGACATAGAGAACTAACCAGCCATGAAGATGTTGAAGGCTAAAATCTGCTACATCTTTGGACTTTTGAAGGAGCTCTTCTTACCTGTGGATCCTTTAGACTTCAGATCTGAACCTCTCGCTGATGGTTGGATGGGTGAAGGGTGAAGGGAGAAGGAAAGATGGTGGAGGTGTTTTGATGGAGGAGAGGAGGGAGAGGGAGGGATGGAAGGAAGAGAGATGATCCCCACAACGGGGCACTGCCTCCTCTTTCAGATGATATCTCTTCTTTCCTATATTAAGCCCTTAAATAGAGTGAACATGGGGCTAAAATTGGTTGAAACTGAGAACAAATCAGGTTCTTATTCACATTCAAACTTCCTGACCCACGCCCACCTTTGGATCGCCATCAAACGACCCAAAAACACATCAAAACTCTTTCAGATCAGGTTGGAATCATTTCTGGCTATTGGATCTTTCACTAGATTGAATCCCATCCATCGGATGGTGCAAACAGAGCTCTCAAAACTCTTTTCTCAACTAGAAACCATTTGGACTGTTGGATCGCATGTGGAATTGCTTCAGACCGTCCGATCATGCCTAGGGCTGCTCATTCGGTTTTAACTCGACCCGAACCAACCCGATCCAAAAATCGAATAACAAAAAAATAAAAATCGAAAACTGACCTGAATAAGAGAGGAATTGGACCGAAACTGAACTAAGAATTTTGGTTTGATTTAGTTCGATTATTTGATTTTGTTTATATTTTTTATTTTAATTATCTATTTTGATATAACATATTTAAATAATTATTATCGATTTATTGTTAGTTTGTTACATTATATTTAATTAAATTCAGAATCTGTTGGATTTGTTGCTTGATAATTTTTTACATTAAAAATCAATAATTGATAAATAATGATACATTGCTAATTGATAAATAATAAATCGATAATAAACAAGATGTAATATATCAAAAATCATATTATCTACAATACAAACAAATAATCAAGCATCACAGCAAATTATCACAATAGACCAAATCTAATAACAATCATCTATCCATGTAACCAATAAGTTCTTAAAATAGTAAACAACATAAATTTAATTATAATTTAATTTCGATTCAACTTTCGGATATTTTATTTTAACTGAACTGAACCGAAAATCGAAATTCTTGAAAATAAAAATTGAAAACCAAACCGAACTATATTCGGTTTGGTTTCGATTCAGTTTTTCAGTTCGATTTTTCGGTCTGAAATCGAATTATGAGCAGCCCTAATCACATCAAATAAGTGGGCCACCACTGCTAGATATGGTGCAGAGTAACCTCAGCCGTCCATCAGGTGTTCAGATTCCCTCCCACCCATCGAATCATGCATAGGAGCTTCTGCCCTCCACTGCACCGTGCGTAAATCGGGCAACGCTACGCTGTGGACCATGCCTTCAATCTGTGGACCGGTTGGTCAGTCCACTATGCACCGAGCAGTATGTGTGGTTGAATTAGGTTGGTTTAAATTGATTTTTGGGTCGGTTTTTGGGTCTATTTTCAGTTTGAATTTGAGTTTTTATTCGGCACCTGTTTTAAGTTGGATTTACTCCAAATTTTCTTTCTTTTATCCTACGAATCATATTCTTTTCATTGATGATCATTTTCCTGTAAAATACATACAAAAATATTAATTTTTATAGAATAAAATAAATTATTTATAAATTAATATTTTTATTGATATATTTAATGTACTTATCACTAACATCATTTATTAGTAAGTAAACGGCAGGATCATATTAGAATATTTCGATAACTAGAATGATCAGATTGATGTTTTTAAAATATAGATAGTGTAAGTGAAATCGGATTAAATTTGAATGAGTATTTTTAGAATTTATCTTAATGTTTGTTGTTATTGTTATTGTTGTTGTTGGGAAAGGATGAGACATTTGAATAGATGCTTCCCATTGTGTGCTGTAATTAAGAATACGTCGACGTGAATAAATAAAATTAAATAGTACAACAACGTGAATAAATCCTTGTTACCTGCCAATGGAGAGCTCACATCCCACATACAAGCGCTGGTAGACCCTTGTCATACATGGGGCGGCACCTACTTCTGGGCGACCAAACCTGTAAACTTCGGCTTTTATATCAGTGGCACTCAGCTTCAATATCCTTCAACCAAGCAATGCTGATTTGTCTTTTAAAGGTGCGACAAACCCCTCACTTGCAACTGCTTTGAAAATGTCAGCCTCAGTCAACTTGGCACTCGGCACAGAATTCAATTGGAAAATCTTAAATAACAAGTCTTATAGCCATAGAATAAGCAATTCTGGATGTATGATCTGTCACTTGGCTCCCTCCCAGAAAATATGGAAGTTCTGGAGCTGTTGATTGAAATCTATTACTTTGATTGCCTCAAAAAAAGAACCTAGCCGCCTTAAGGTCAAAAGATGAACTATTGAATTAAATCCTTCATTGATGCAGTCTAAATAGCTTCTTTCTTGACTTTAGTTGCAACAAAAACGTTCATTTCTGTGTAATTAAAAAATGTGCAAAGATTATGAGAGTTTTGTTGGAAAGGTCATGCCTACCATACATGTAAAACTATAATTAGCACAAAATAATTAAAAAAATCACCAATTTAAGCACCTGATGCATGTGGCAAGCCGAGGTCGAAAGAGCCCAGAAATGATCAAGCCATAGCTATTATGTTGTCAAAACCAATCCAACAGTATAAAGTTTGCGGTTAGGTGGAAGCCTATCATTAGAATAATTTGATGGCAGACGACATTCCATGAGGCCTTAAAAAAATGGTTTGGCCTCACCTCAACGTCAGCCAAGGATGGTCCAGAGGATCCAATGGTAACCTGATCACCTTGAAATCCAATTTAATGGCAGACTAATTGCCATCCAAACCAATCTAATGACACTAGATCCACCATCATATATATCTTCATTCTAGAAGCTTGAGACAACTTGCTTTTGTGATAATAGGACTTTATTTTCATGTTGTAGCCGAACTCAGAGGACACTTGGTCCTCATCAATGTAAGGGATCTAGGGCTGCAGAACCTTTGCTATGCACTGCATCATGCGGTGCACAGTATTCACGATCACATGCGCAGCGGGCTGTGCAATGCACGTCGCATACAGCTATCCATCGTGCAATGGATGATGCATGCAATGCACCGCACCGTACGATGCACCACATAATATGGTGCATTGTATATGCAGATAATCCGTGCTCGGGATCTAGAGCTTCTAAATCCGCCCCTATATACTGCAAATTTTGTCAGCACACCATCAATAAAGTTTGCTTTCTTTTGAATACATGTTAGTTCATGGCTGCTTTTAACAAAAAAAAAAAGAAAAAAAGAAAAATTGCATGGCACATTTTGCATAAGCTCTACAGACTCTATAGTATCCTAGGAGATTCCAGGAAATGATAGCGTAGCAAGTTGGAGCCCTTGGCATCGAGGAAAAAAGCTACGCCTTCAGATCTTGGTTTTTCCTTCGATTTCAAAATTTATTTTTGCTTTCTTACTGCCAGGTTTCATTTTAATTAATTTCTTAAAATAGTTTATCTTCAGTTGTATTGCTCTGAAGTTTATGCTAGGCTTCTCATCCACGTCACAAGTTATGGTGGATGCTCTCTTCAAAGTGTAATTCCCCCTTAGCATAAGCAGTTTTGTGGTGGCCTACTCTTAAGATACATTCAACTGCTGGTTGAATCAAAACTAGTCTGACTCCAAATGTTGCAAGGAATAACAAAGAACAAAACTATATTAAATGGACAATAATCATGATTGGAATTCTCACAATCATTTTGTACTCATATTGGTTACTTTGATATCATATTGTCGTAGATATGTACCTCTGGCCTCGGTTGGGACATCCTCGGTATCGGCCGAGCTGTGAGACAAGGATGACTCAACATGCTTGCAGATGTGATGAGAAGTCGGATGCCTTGTCAGTAGCATATCTCAATTCTTCGGCCGAGGACGATCTATCTTAGATCATCCTCGACCGACCTATTCCAATCAGCAGGAGGACAAGTACTCACTCCACGAACTCTGGTACCTCGGCCATAATGACCTACTGTAGGTCGGGTCGGACGACCTATCCTAGATGGGTGATGGCCGAGCTATTTCTTCTACCAACATATACATCCTTTCTTCAAATTGGAAAAGTTTAGATAAGGTAGAACTGCTCCACGATCAAATCTCCTATAAAATTTTTTTTTCTCCAAATCAATTTATGCGACAAATTCAAAAATCAGTAAGACTCCGAGATAGATACGACTCAAACTCCTCTCCTATAAATTCAGCCTCCAGGACCCTCTAAGGTATGCAATCAATCAATCGATTCCTCACTTTCTCCTCTCCTTATTCTCCATCTTCTGACTTGAGCGTCGAAGGGTCTATGCCGGAGAACATCCCCCAGTGTGGACTTGTTTTGCTGGCACTTGGACAAAGCTCCAACGAAGGTTTCACCTCGGCCATGTTCACCTTGGCATCCGACCTCAGATGGGAAGATCGGCAGCAACACTTGGCGCTCGAGAAAGGGGCCTCTTTGATTAGTTTCGAGGTCTTATTTCGAGACTAGTCTTGAGGTCCTATTTCGTGAGGAGAAAGTTTATCATCAACTGTCATGAGGATGAGCACGGGTGCATCAAACACGTCACAACGTTCCAATGGCCGTAAGGTCAACAATGTCTAGCCGATTGATGAACCACTTCGACCGGCACCAGAGAATCCCCCATCGGTGGCACCAGTAATCTCTCATGACCAATGTAACAGTCTTGTATAGCTGGTGCAGGTACTTTTAGCTATGGTGAGAGGGATGCAACAAAATAGAGAGTTACCTCCCGCTGTGGATGATCCACAGCCAGCTAGAGGAAGATCGACAGACCAGCTCCCTCACAGCTAAAGATCCACAGCCAGCCATCATAGTCGACATTCGAGCCCACCTCATCACCGTCCTAGGAGGTCTCCTACCCCTATCTCCAGAAGGGACTCAACCTTGGGTCATGTCTCTCCTCAGCGTTGATCAATTTGAGATGACGAGATGGAAAGAAAACTTTGCGAAATGCAGCAGTGGATTGATGTGCTTTAGGTGTCGAAGCAATCAGAGGACGACCTAGGGTTCAATGTCGATCCACCTTTCACTCAGAGGATAATGGATGAGCCCTTTCCATCCTGATTTAAAATGCCTCAGATGGAGCCCTACGATGGAACTGTTGATCCGCTAGACCACTTGGAGAATTTTTGAACTCTAGTGCTTCTACAAAGGGCCAGTGATATGACTCTTTACCAAGCTTTTCCTTCAACTCTGAGGAAGGCGGCTCATCACTGGTATTCCAATCTACAGTCAGGCTCTATAGATTCATTTCATCAATTAAGTTAGCTCTTCATTGCAAACTTTGTCAGCAGCCGCCGACAACGACGCAATTCAGACTTCCTCGTCAGCATCAGGTAGAGGGAGAACAAATCTCTATGAGACTACATAAGCCGATTCAATGCTGCAACTCTAAAGGTTCAGAATTTGGATCAGTCTGTGGCACTAATCGCGTTCAAGGTCGGGCTTCAATAGAATGACCTCCTCTTCTTGCTCGACTTAAGCTACCCAAAAGACTTTTTTAAAATATTGGAGTGGGCTGAGAACTATGCTCAAACCGACGAAGCTTGGGACTGACAAGGGGAGAATCTTGATTGAGCATCACATCAGAATGTCTACCAAGAGAAAAGAAAGATTTTCGATGAGTGCAACATCGGCGCCTAGAACCAAAACTTTGTCATTCTCGAACCCCACCTCAGAACAACCGACCTAGGTTTCCTATGCCACCTCGCCAATCTAGGTCTCCTCTGTAGAGGTTCCACTATTTCACTCCTCTCAATACTCCTCGAGCCCAGATCCTTATGAAAATAGAGTGACAAGAAGAGCTTCCCCGATCGAGAAGGATGGTTACCTTGGCAAGAAAAGAGATCTGAGAAAATACTGCAGATACCACCATGATCATGGGTATGACACGGAGAAATGCTGGTAGCTCAAGAAGGAAATCGAGGTGTTGATCTGACATGGATGCCTTCATTGATATGTTGACGAACGTCAGATCTTGAGGAATCCACACGACGAGCCTCCTCGATAAGAAAATCTCCACAGAGACCAACCAGTAGCAGGAGAGATCCATATGATCTCTGGAAGGTAGCTCGATTGCTGTATCTCGGATCCAAACTGAGCTAAAGATAAGGGTATGAAGTAGATGAAGATCAGCTATGAGGTCACTTTCTCAGAAGCCGACCTAAGTGGAATAAAGTATCCCATGATGACCCTGTAGTTGTCTCTTTAAATATTGCTAATTATGATGTACATCAGGTCCTAGTTGATAATGGAAGCTCAATTGATGTCTTATTTATGATGCTTTTATTGTATAAACTTGGATTCAAAGCTGTTGATGAAGAGGAATACCCTCTGATCGGGTTCTTAGGTACTACGGTCTCGGTGGAAGGAACCATCCCACTGACCACTATAATCGGATGAGCTCCAAAATAAGTGATCATAAAATAATTTTTTCATCATAAAATGTCCGTCCATATACAACATTATCTTAGGTCGGCCAAGGCTCAACACTCTCCGAGCTGTAGTGTTGACCTATCACCTGATGGTGAAGTTTCCTACTCCACGTAGGGTCGGTGAGCTCCGGAGAAACCAGCAGCTTGTGAAGGAATGCTACATGGTGATCCTATGAGGAACAACACCTGTGGTATAGCCGACAGATGAGCTAGATGCACGAGATGAGAAAGCTGAACAAAGGGGACATCCTGTGAAAGACCTAATATCAATGCCTATTGATGAAGATCCAAGCAAAGTGGTGAAGATTGGCTCGAACCTATGGAAGAAAGATCATCAGTACCTCATCTCTTTTCTATATGCCAATGTTGACGTATGTGCTTGGTTGGTCTCAGATATGCCCGACATTGATTTGGAGATTATAGTCCATCGACAATGTAGACCTGAAGTATCATCCGGTCAGGCAAAGAACGAAGTTTTGCTCCTAAGTGACAAAAGCCATACAAGAGGTGGATGAGCTTTTGAAAGCGAGATTCGTATGAGAAGTGTATTATCCGGAATAGTTGGCCAATGTTGTCCTTGTCTCGAAAGCCAATGGGAAGTGGCGTGCATGCATCGACTACACTGATCTAAATAAGACATGCCCAAAAGACAGTTACCCCCTGCCTCGTATTGACCAGCTAGTGGATGCAACTTTGGGACATCAACTTCTATCATTTATGGATGCATTCATCGGATACAACCAAATTTGGATGGCCCCGAGGATGAGAAAAAAATCTCTTTTGTTACTAACCAAGATCTTTTTTGCTACAGAATTATGCCATTCGATCTAAAGAATGCAGAGGTGACCTATCAACGGCTCATCAATAAGATCTTCAAGGAGCAGATTGACAAAAATATGGAGGTGTATGTCGATGATATGCTAGTCAAAAGTAAGATTGCTGAGCATCACATTACTGACCTTGAGGAAACATTCACAATGCTACGGTATTTTCAAATGAAGCTTAACCCCAGCAAGTGCGCGTTCGATGTCACCTCCGATAAATTTTCGCTTCATGGTGTCTCAATGTAGAATTGAGGCAAACCCAGAAAAGATCCAAGCTCTCCAAGAAATGAAGGTGCCAAGAACGATTAAGGAGGTACAACACCTGATTGGAAGGATTGTAGTTCTGAAAAGATTCCTCTCAAGATCGATCGAAAGGAGCCTTTCCTTCTTCAAAGCTCTCAAATAGATGAAGAACTTCCATTGGTTTGAAGAGTGCCAAGTTACATTTGATGACCTTAAAGGATATCTCGGCTCACCCCCACTCCTCAACAAATCTGAACTTAGAGAAGTGCTGTACCTATACCTCACCGTCTCGCCCTCCACCATCAGCTCAGTCCTCATCTGACAGGAGGGCAAGATGCAAAAGCTGATCTACTATATCAGTCGGATACTCCATGATGTCGAGACTAGATATACAAAGCTTAAGAAGGCGGTCTATGCTCTCGTGATATCATCTAAGAAGCTGCGGCCATACTCCAAGCATATACTATTGTTGTCTTCACGGATCAGCCCATCAGATCGATACTCCATCGATCGGAGACCTCAGGATGATTAGCCAAGTGGGCTATCGAGCTAGGAGAGTTCGATATCAAATATCTTCCTCAACTGTCTATAAAAGCTCAGGCATTGGCTGATTTTGGCCTAGAATGCATCATCCCAGATGAGGAGCAGAATACCTCGATGGCTGATGAATGTTGGATTCTCTATGTAGATGGTTCTTCGAATACCACGGCCTCAGGAGTTGGGTTGATCTTAACCAGCCCAGATAGAGTGGTCATAGAATATACCTTACGCTTTAGGTTTCCACCTCCAATAATGAAACTGAATACGAAGTGTTGGTGACTGGGCTGAGGATGGTGAAAGATCCAGGGGTGAAGCACCTCAGAATTCAAAGCGACTCATAGCTCATTGTCGCCCAGGTGCAGGAAGAGTATGAAGCTCGAGAGCCAAACATGATAAAATACCTATAGAAAGTTAAAGATCTTGCCTCCGGCTTCACTACTATGAATATCCAACAGATATCAAGGGTGGAGAACGTGCGAGCTGACCTACTTTCAAATTAGCAATGGTAGGTGCGGCCAATTTAAACTTCATATCTAGAACTCTTGAAAGCCAAGCATTGAAGAGCCTAAAGTGATGCAAACAGACCCCGAGCCGAGTTGGATAGATCTGATCTTACGTTATTTGCAAGATGGGGTATTGCTTGCTGATCGAGACGAAGCCAAAAAGTTGAGACACCTCGCACCCCAATATCTCGTCTATGATGGAAGATTGTATAAAAGGTCTTTTACTCTCCCCTTGCTCTGGTGTCTTTGTCCCTCAGAAGTTGAGTATGCTCTACGAGAAGTCCACGAGGAGATCTGCAGTAATCATTTGGGGGGCAAGGCCCTTGCTTACAAAGTGCTGCGGTAGGGATACTTTTGGCCGACCATGCAGAATGATGCTACAGACCTGATGAGTAGGTGCGATCAATGTCAGAGGATGTCAAATATTCAGCATTGACTTTCAACCCCCCTAACACCGATCACAACCTTTTGGCCCTTCGCTCAATGGGGAATGGACATCCTCGGATCTTTTTCTATGGCTGTGTCACAGAAGAAATTTTTGATCATTGCGATCGATTATTTGACTAAGTGGGTGGAAACGGAAGCACTAGTCAAGGTTTGTGACTTTGTATGAATGTTGATCATCTATCGATTTGGCTTGCCACACGCAATTATTATCGATAATGGATGATAGTTTGACAATCCGAAGTTCAAAGGGTTCTGTAATGGACTGGGCATCAATCATAGGCTGACCTCAATAACTCTTCCTCAGAGTAACGGTGAAGTTGAGATGACAAACATGACCTTACTATAAGGATTACAAGCTCATCTTGGGAAAGCCAAAGGATTATGGGTTGAAGAGCCATATCATGTACTCTGGGCATATCGAATGACTTAATGACTTCCCACAGGAGAGACCCCGTTTAAATTAGCCTTCGAAATCGAAGCTATTATCCCTCTCGAGTTTAGCCTGCCTACACTGCGGATGGAAGAATTTGAGATGGACAGTAATTCCTTTGGCTGAGGGCAAACTTAGACTTGCTGGAGGAGACACAGGAGCGAGCACAAATTCGAATGGCTAATTATCAACAAAGGATAGTTAGGTACCATAATTCTTGAGTTAAAGAAAGTCTTTCTTGACAGGACAGCTAGTTCTTTATCGAGCTGAGGTTTCTCACCCAACAGAGTGATTAAAGCTTGCACCAAACTAGGAAGGCTCTTACCGCATTATTGAGATAGTTCCATCAGGAGTTTATCAACTTTGTCGATTGGATGGAACTCCAATCCCTAGAATGTGGAACGCCAATAACTTACGGATCTACCACCCATGAATTGTAAATTTTATTGAATTAAATAATAAAGTATTTCTTATATCAAATTATGTCTTTCGACATAGGCACCTCACCCACGGGTGGGGTGTAGAACGTGTTCCCTATGTTTGCAATGCAGGTCTCCAAACACGCGCTCCTCGACTATAATCGAGGATCAAAACATGTTCTTCGTGTGGGTCTCCAAACACGCACTCCTCGACTATGGCCAAGGATCAAAACATGATTTCCATGCAGGTCTCCAAACATGCACTCTTCAGCTATGGTCGAGGATCAAAACATATTCTCCATGCGGATCTTCAAACATGCGCTTCTCAGCTACGGTCGAGGATCAAAACATGTTCTTCATGCAAATCTCCAAACATGTGCTCCTCGGCTATCGCTGAGGATCGAAATGTGTTCTCTATGCAAGTCTCCAAACACACGCTCATCAGCTACGGTCAAGGATCAAAACATGTTCTCCATGTAGATCTCCAAACACGCGCTCCTCGGCCACAGTCGATGATCAGAACATATTTTCATGCAAATCTTCAAACACATGCTCCTCGAGTATGGTCGAGGATCAAAATGTATTCTCCGTGCGGATCTCCAAACACGCGCTCCTTGACTATGGTCGAGGATCGGAATGTGTTTTTCACGTAAATCTCTAAACATGCACTCCTCGACAGTAGTCGAGGATCGAAACATGTTCTCCGTGTGGATCTTCAAACATGCGCTCTTCGACTATGGCTGAGGATTGAAACGTGTTCTCCATGCAGGTCTCCAAACATGCACTCCTCGACTACGGCCGAGGATCGGAACGTGTTCTCCATGTAAATCTCCAAACATGCACTCCTCGGCTATGATTAAGGATCGAAAGATGTTCTCTGATCCTCTGTGTGGGTCTCCAAATATGCGCTCCTCAGCTACAGTCGAGGATCGGAACATATTCTCCATGCAAATCTCCAAACATGTGCTCCTCGGCTACAGCCAAGGATCGAAACCTGTTCTCCATGCCAACCTCCAAACACACGCTCCTCGACTATGGCCGAGGATCGAATGTCGACACATCCGATCGGTTACTTACCGAGCTAGGATAGTTGGAGATGATATTTCACTCCTCGTCGTGAAGCAATGTAAGACTAACAAACAGCCCTTTATGGTACGAGCTGGACATTGAACTCAACTAAGGCGAATCGACTGGACTCGATGACTTAAAATATAGATCAAAAAGATAGATCGTTAGTCAAAATTCAGTATGTAAAATATAAATCGAAACAATACTCATCACCTTGTGTGGGTAGACGATCTCCATGATCGATGATCCGATGATCTCTGAGGTTCGCTATGAAGCCGTATATATGTCCGACTTCTACAGATATCCACTCGAGCTTGATCTATGATGCCTTCTCTTTGATCAATCTGCCTACTCCTAGATGGATTTGTGAGCTCTTGATCTACCTTTGATCCGATCTCTGACAAAACTCCGATTAGTCCTTGATCGCAGTCTTTTCAATTTTTTGCATAAAACTGACGGCGTTCGACACCTCGAACCCACCAGATGGCTCGTCCAACACCCGTGGACATAGAAGAGAGATAGAGAATAGAGAGAGGAAAAGAAATGGCATGGAGATGTGGAGAGGAGTTATGGAGAATATTCAGATTAAAATTAGCTTCAAACGGAGTGACAATGCAGCTATTATATAAAGCTTGATCACATCAAAACTCCCATAACCAAATAGTTGCTGCCCCCACCCTTTTCTCCACATTTTTGGTCTACCAAAATCAGATCCTATCTATTTGTTGTTGCCTCAAAACAAATCCCAAAATAGATTTCTCAAATTTGAATTCAAACCATTTGAATTCGAATGAAATTCGAATTCAAATGAGATTTCGTTCTAATCCTTTCTTTCTCACTCCCTTATCTGATTTGGGCGACACACACATGGATCCAATCCATGTGGGTGTGCCCCTCCACATGGCCGAACAACATTGGGTGGTGCCAATATTTGGCACCCCCACAAACCTAATCTAATTAGGTCAAATTCGAACCTGGGTGAACCAACATTTGGAACCTAATTTGAGATTGCACCAAATTGATTAAATCCTATCTAATAGGATCCAAATTAAGGAGGAGAAAATAGATTTAATCATGTGCTAGCATAGTTTCTTTAAACCCAAAGCTAGGACTCAAAAATTGATCCTAATCCAATCAGACTACACTTAGTGCAATTGTGCAATCCTAGACTAATACCCTTGTTTAAGTGACCCCATAGGTCTAATTCTTTCTAGTAATGAGCTATGTTATGATCTTTATTACTAATATTATCGAAATTCTTTTCGATGAATTTGAATTCTTTTCAATTCATCCAATTAGAATTATCGATCATCAAAATAATTCTAATTGATCTAACAATCCACTAATGACACCTAGCAGTACGTATTAGCAATCCAGCAGAATTAAAGATGAATCTCTAGATGCAATTATCATATGATTTGACTCTTCTATTATAAGTCTCGATAGGATCAAGATCAAGGTTAACTCGTCAAACCTCATACCTGTCATATGATAGAATCAATCAATTCGAGTCCGATGTGAAACCCAATAGAAACTACTTTCTATCTTTCGCATTGCCATGACCATGGGCTTAAAGACTCAATCTCATGATCTACATAGAACTACTCCTCTATCGAGATCAATAGATCTCATCTTGATACAATCCAATTCTTACAATGAACATACTGCAGCCAACATACACCTCAAGGCTTCATATGGCTAGGAGACCAAGTTATGGTATAGTTAAACTATAGCATCCTCAAAGTGAACTATCAATTCACCTCAAGTTAGAGAACTAATTCACACAATTGTAGCTATAAACAAGTCACTGATGAGAAGCAAGAAATTTTTGTGACTGTTCGTGATTGGTCACGTTCAGTACCCTTATTCTTGACAAGCACTTGTACTTTTGATCCAATATCTCCACATCATAGATTCAAGACTCATCTATCTAAAGAAAGTGATCATATATCAATCTTTTGAATCGATCACCATCCCTGTGATGATCCTATGATTAGGAGTCATTTATGAGCTAACTAAGATTAGCACGTGTCTCAAATTCTCAACTTTTGAGAATATATATAATTTTATCCATTAACCCAATAGACGATTCACAGACACTTTTAAACACAATGTGAATAAAATAATCTAATTTTATTAATATCAAAGTCAAATTATAAATTATATCCTAAAATATTTACAAGTATCAGCCAATCTGACTTCTAGGGCATACATCCAACAAACTTTCACTTGACCTAAAGTCAATTGGCTACAAATCTAAGTCTCATATTCTCAAAGTAGGCTTTAGTCTTTTGTTGGCTCAATTATTTCGTCAGTGGATCAGCCACGTTATCTGTGATGTTGACTCTCTTTACCTCGACGTATCGTTTCTCGAAGTAATCACGGATGAGGTGGAACCGTCGCTCGATATGCTTGAATTTCTAATGAGATTTTGACTCCTTAGCAAAGACTGTGATTCCGCTGTTATCACAGTAGAGAGGGATGGCATCTGATGGCATCACTCCAAATTCTGCAATAAGCTTCTTGAACTAGAACACCTCCTTCACAGCCTCCGATGCGGTGATGTATTTTGCTTCCATGATGGAGTCTGTAATCATAGTCTACTTGAAACTCTTCCAGCTGACAGTGCCACCATTGCACAAGAAAATACTTTCTGATATCGACTTTTGATCATCGATATCAAATATGAAGTCTGAATCTATATGCCCTGGTTCTTTGAGTTTTTCATTTTCAAAGATCAAAAACATATCCTTTATCCTTCTCAGGTACTTAAGAATATATTTCATAAAAAATTAGTGCTCTTCATCAAGATTTGACTGATATTTTCTTATAACACTTACAGCATAAGTGATACCAGGTCATGTACAAGTATGGCATACATGAGGCTCTCTATAATCGAAGCATAAGGGATCTTGCTTATGTGTTCAATCTCCTTCGATGTATTGGGGCACATCTTCTTGGAGAGATGAATACCATGTCTGAAGGGTACCAGATCCGTTTTGGAGTCTCCATGCTGAACCTCTTCAGCACCTCCTCAATGTACATCTTCTGTGACAATCCTAGCATCCTCCTAGATCTATCTCTATAGACCTTTATCTCTAAAATAAAGGATACCTCTCCTAGGTCTTTCATAAAAAACTCTTTAGACAACCAAACCTTGATCGAGGTCAACATGAAAATATTATTTTCAATCAAGAGGATGTCATCCACATACAATACGAGGAACATAACAGTGCTCCCACTAATCTTTTTGAAGATACATAGCTCCTCCTCTTTTTTGATGAAATCAAATGATTTGATTACATCATTGAAATGAGCATTCCAACTCTGAGATGCTTGCTTTAGTCCATAAATGGATCTTTGTAGTTTGTAAACCTTGTGATTGCCATCACTGAAAGTGAAACTAAGCAACTGTTCTATATAGATATCTTCCTCAAGATATCCATTGAGAAAAATTATTTTCACATCTATTTACCATATTTCATAATCGAAATATGCTGCAACAGCAAGCAATGTATGGATGGACTTAAGCATAGCTACAGATAAAAAGGTCTCCTGATAGTCAACACCTTCATGCTGGCTATACTCTTTTGCCACAAGCCTAGCCTTAAGGATCTCTACCTTTCCATCTGCACCTATCCTTTCTTAAAGATCTATTACACCCAATAGGTACAATACCTTCAGATAGATCTACCAAGGTCCAGACTTGGTTTGAGTGTATTGAGTTAATTTCTGACTTCATTGCCTCTAACCATTTCTCGAAGTTGATATATGATATCATCTCATTGTAGGTCTTGAGGTCAGGTCCATGTTCCCCATTTTCTATGAGGAATATTTTCTCTACATCTTTTGAAATGATATCTAAGTATATCTCAGGAGGATAGAAAATTTTACTAGACTTACGAGGTGGCAGAAGAAGTGTGTGGATCGACTCAGACTGAATCGGTTCCTCAAGTTCCAAGACTCGCTACTCTTCGGAGACTTTCTCCTCAAGTCTAATCTATCTTCCCATACCTCCATCTTGAATAAACTATTTTTTTAGAAAGACTGCATGTTGACTCACAATTACATTGTAGTCTTTCAGAAGATAGAAAAATATCCCAATGACTCTTTGGGATATCCAATAAAATGAACTCTAAGCGACCTGATTTCTAACTTATTCATCTGTTGTCATTTGACATGGGCTGGACAACCTCAAATCTTGAGATGACTCAGACTCAGTTTCTTATGATACCATATCTCATATGGTATGGTAGGAACAGTTTTAGATAGAACCGTATTCATTACATATATGGCAGTCAAAATATAATGTCCCCGAAGAAAATCAAGAAGGTCTGTGAAACTCATCATGGAATGGACCATATCTAATAAGATCTGATTTCTCTATTCTGAAATCTCATTGAGTAGAGGCATTCCAGACAGAGTCTACTGTGAGATAATTTCATATTCTTTGAGATAATTCAGAAACTCCCACTAAAGTATTCACCTTCTTGATCTAATTGAAGAGCCTTAAGGGACTTTTCAATTTATTTTCTACTTCATATCTGAATTCTTGAACTTTTCAAAGATCTCAGACTTATGATGCATAAGGTACACATATCCATACCATAAAAATCATCGATAAAGATAATGAAGTAGACAAAACCTCCTCTAGCCAGAATATTGAATAGGCGCAAACATCAGAATACACTAGAGCAAATAACTATGTGGTCCTTTCCCCATATCTCACAAAGGATAGCTTAGTCATTTTGCCTTGAAGGCATGATTCACAGACTGGATATGACTCAAAAGTCAATAGACTCAACGGTCCGATTTTCTTCGATCTGTTAATTCTATCTTTACAATGTGACCTAGTCTAAGGTGCCATAAGTACTTTTCATTCACATTATCTCTAGAATATTTGGAACCTATAGCATTCATATTTTGCTCGACACAATAAATAGA
>KE505103.1:328867-345134 GCA_000441515.1 Elaeis oleifera
TAATATTTATAAATTAAAAACCTTTAGCTCAATTCTAAACAAATATTCATGGCTGCCATTCACAATAACTTTAGTTACATAATTTACGTATTTACGCAAAGGTAGTATAGAGAGGATTCTACAAAATTTGAAAGGTGGATCTAAAATAGCTAACTAAATTTTCGCTCTATTTTCACATTCCAACCTCTATCCATCCTCATCATGCTTCAAACTCTATAAAAATATAAGAATTATAATAATGAGCTAACAGCCCAATAAGTAACCAAGACATAATTAAAAAAATTAAGTTGCCGAAGCTAAATATGTGCTTGATTTAAAAACTGAAGTAACATTATAATATCTATAAATAGAGTCAACTTACGGCTCTACAATATTAGATATAAATATGCAAATCAAGGAGATCTCATATATAAACTAAAGTATTTCACAATCCATATAAAAAAAGTCAGATGATTACCTCTAAATTTCTGATGATATCATAAGACCATATTTTTCAAAAGCATTATCATAACTCATCAGTCTATACGATCACAGCCACATATAATTTTTGTGACAGGGCTCAATATATCGCATTTAACCCCTATGGAGTAGGTCTATAATACCGCATTTAATCCCTACAGAGTAGGTCCATAGTGCCAAGTTTTGAAACAATCTATATCAATTGCTAACGTACAACCCCCATATGGTAGGATCCAGAATGTAGGTAGACTGAGAGTTCAGTACATATACATAAACTCAATTCAAACAATCTTTACTTTAATATATATAAATTGTAATATATATACAATTCTGAACCAGTATATAAAATTCATAAAAATGACTAATCATCAAACTTTTAATAATCCATATGCAATATAAATTTTCAAATCAATGTATTCACATTTGTTAATATGAAATTCAAAGATTAATACAAGTTTTCCTAGAATTTTATCAATTAGAAACCATTCCAATAAACCTATAATTATCAATTTGGAAAATGCTATGAATACTTGATACTTGAAATATTCATAATTCTATGACCAATATAACAAACAAATGGCATGATTTCTAAAGTATTTAGCAGCAATTAAATCAATGAATATTCTCAAATTATATGTAATTATCCTTTTATGTGTTTGCTTTGATTAAGTAAAGATTACTTACCTTGCAGAAGTCGCTTATCAAGTTATTTAGTGGTTCATCGATGCTCCTTGAAACCTAATAATCCAAACACATTCATGTAATCTGAAATTAGTATCACATTATTCCCTGAAAATAATCTATAAACTACTTAAATTTTAAACCTAAATTTCTGATTGGCTGCTCTTCCTGCACAACCATCCCAATCTAGGATTTATTTATCCTATTAAATAGCATCCAAAATTCTCAAATCTTGCAAATTGATTGAGCAATTAGTTGACAATATTTAATCAAATTTTTAGATTGAAATACTTGACCATTAATGAATTAAAATTCCCAGACTAATACTGACAGATTTTATCTATCCAAAAATCAGCAACAATTCCTCCCCCATTACCCTAACCCATCTAACAATTAAATTCTAGATTTAAATCAGATGAAATCAAGAGAGGTTTAGGGTTTACTTACGTGGATGAAGAGAAGAACCAAGGCAGCTGCCATGCCAAAGAAGTGAAAAGCAGAAAAGAGGAGGAAGAGGAGGAAAAAGAAGAAGAAGAAAGAAAGAAAGAAGAAGAAGACAAAGAAAGAGAGAGGCAGGCATGTAGGAAGAAAGAGTGCACACGAGAGAGAGAGGAAAGAAAGGGGATGTGTGCATGCGAGAAAGAAAGAGGGGGGCATGTGGGAGAGAGAGATGGGGAGGGGTGTATGTGAGCGAAAGAAAGAGGTATGGGGAGTCTTCGATTGGAAGGCGGTGGAACAGGAGATTTTTCCCCTGTTCAGCTTGGGGTATAGCTGGGCACCACCTAACAGGCGGGCCTCAAAGTAGATTTGGGTTGGGTGAGCCCAACTGGGTCTTACATTCTTCTCCTTTTAAATAAATTTCGTTCTCAAAATTTATATACCTAAGTTTGCAAAAAGGTGAGGATATCTCTCCTTGATCTCATTCTCCAGCTCTCAGGTAGCTTTTCTTTCAGTGTGATTACTCCATTAACCGTAACATAAGGGATAATATGGCGCCTCATAACTTGATCCTTTCTATCTACTATCCGAATTGGCTTCTTGTCATAAGTCAGTTCTTTTCTAAGCTGCAAAGGTTCATACTCAACAATATGGCTAGGATCTGACATATATTTCTTAGCATTGATATATAGAACACATTATGTATTCCAGCAAAGACAGGAGGTAATGCAAGTCTGAAAACTACCTCTCTAACTTTCTCCAATACTTCAAAAGGACTCACAAACTGAGGACTTTATTTATCTTGGATACCAAATCTCATAATACTTTAGTAGGTGATACCTTTAAGAATATATGTTCACCTACATGAAACTCCATCCTCCTTCTCACATCAGCATAGTTCTTGTGTCTACTTTGAGCTATACGAAGCTGCTCTCTAATTAATCGCACTTTTTGCATGGTTTGCTGAATAATCTCAGATCCCAATAATTTCTTTCACCCACATCATCCAAACAATAGGTGATCTACATTTCTTGCCATATAGTGCTTTATAAGGGGCCATTTGAATACTAGATTGATAACTATTATTATAAGCAAATTTCATTAAGGATAAGTGTTCTTCCCATGAGCCTTCAAAATCCATAATACAAGCCCTTAGCATATCCTCTAAGATTTGAATAGTTCTTCCTGATTGGCCATCTGTTTGAAGATAAAAGGCGGCACTAAAATTTAGCTTTGTTCCCATTGCTTTATGCAAACTTTTTCAAAATCGAGATACAAATCTAGTATCTCTATTTGATACTATGGTTACTGGGACTCCATGCAATCGAACAACTTCCTTAATATATAACCTCGCTAATTTATCAAGTGAACGATCAACCTTAAAAGGCAAAAAGTGTGCTGATTAGTCAATTTGTCCACAATCACCCAAACAGCAACATTGCCACTAGGAGTTCAAGATAATCCAATTACAAAATTCATGGTAATATGTTCCCATTTCCACTTAGGAGTGTCAAGAGGCTACAGCTATCCTGTTGCTTTCATATGTTCAGGTTTGATTTCTGGCACACCAAACACTGTGCAACATACTGAGCAATTTCTTTCTTCATATTGCTCCACCAAAAGTTTTGTTTCAAATCCCGATACATCTTAGTACTCCCAGAATATACCATATAAACTGTATCATGAGCTTCCTTCAATATTTCTTTTTATATAGTTCTACAACATTAGGCACACAAGTCTGGTACCAAATTTTAAAGAATCATCACTGTGAATATAACATTCTAGTCAAGTACCTACTTCCACTTCACCTTTGATTTTCTGTAGCTAAGAATCATTGCTCTGAGCTTCTTTAATTCTCTTAATCAATGTAGGCTGAACTGTTAAATAAGCTAGGAGTTTACTAGAGTCATGCATCAACACTTCAATTTCTAACCTCTTCAAATCTTCTAAGATCAACCTTTGGGTAGTAATCAATGTAGCCAGACATTTTGAAGATTTCCTGCTTAAGGCATCTGCTACCATATTGGCTTTTTCTAGATGATAATTAATAGATAATTCATAGTCCTTCAAAAGTTCTAACCATCTCTTTTGTCTCATATTCAACTCCTTTTGAGTGAAAACGTACTTCAAACTTTTATGATCAGTATATATCCAACATCGTTCATCATAGAGTCAATGTCTTCAGATTTTAAGAGCAAAATAATAGCTGCTAATTTCAAGTCATGGGTTGGATAATTTTACTCATAAGGTTTTAACTATCTAGAAGCATAAGCCACTATCTAGCCATGCTGCATTAAAACACATCCTAACCCTTTCTTAGATGCATCACTATAGATAACAAAATCTTCATTCCCAGATGATTAAGTTAGAACTGGAGCTGTTATTAATTTCTTCTTCAGTTCTTCAAAATTTTGTTCATATTCTTCTGTCCATTCAAATTTGACCCCTTTTGGATTAAACGGTTAATGGCACAGCTATGCGGGAGAACTTCTCAACAAACTTTCTGTAATAACCAGCCAACCATAAGAAACTATGGACCTCCAAAATATTGGTTAGCCGACTCCACTTAACAATGGCCTCCACCTTGCTTGGATCTACTGAACTGCCATCCTTTGATATCACATGCCCCAAAAATGCTACTTTACTTAGCTAGAACTCATATTTCTTTAGTTTTGCATATAACTACTTTTCTCTTAGCATTTGAAGTATACCTCTCAAATGTCTTTCATGTTCCTCTCTACTTTTAGAATAGACTAAGATGTCATCAATAAAAATTGCTATAAACTGATCCAAGAAGGTTTAAATACCCTATCCATTAGATCCATAAATGCAGTTGGTGTATTAGTCAATCTAAATGGTATTATCAAAAATTCATAATATCCATATCTTATCCTAAAAGCAGTTTTGGGGACATCTTGTGCCTTGATTGTCAATTGATGATAGCCCACCCGAAGATCAATCTTAGAGAAAACTTAGTCTCCTCGTAGTTGTTCAAACAAGTCATCAATCTGGGACAAAGGATATTTGTTCCACATGGTCATCTTATTCAACTCTCTATAATAAATGCAGAGTCTCATACTTCTATCTTTCTTTCTCACAAATAATACTGGAGCTCCCTAAGATGATACACTAGATCTAATAAAATCTTTATCCAGTAACTCTTGTAATTACTTCTTTAAGTCTTTTAATTCAACTGGAGCCCTTCAATACAGAGTCTCAAAAATTTGGGTGTGTCAGGTACTAACTCAATTGAGAATTCAATCTCCCTATCTGGTGGAAGCCCTACCAAGTCCTCAGAAAACATCAGAAAACTCACAAATAATAGGAATATCCTTCAATACCATACCTTCTTGTTGAGTGTCCCTCACAGTGGCTAAATAAGTCATGCGTCCTTCTTTATCATTCGCATAATTTGCAATACTGATACTACTTGTGGAGGGCAGCATTTCATTTTCAATAAACAAACTTTTGATTGACCCAGAATTTGAAAAGTAACATTCTTTCCATAACAATCTACTGAAGCATGTTAAGTAGCTAACCAATCTATCCCTAAAATAACATCAAAATGTTACATGTCTAATACTATTAAATCTATCAATAATTCCATATCCCCTATTCTGACAATGCAAGACTTACAAATATAGGCAGCAATCAAAGTACTTCTAACTAGGGTGCTAACATACAATTCAACATCTAAAGCCTCACAAGATAATTTATGCTTTTAACTTAAGTAGCAGATATGAAGAAATGAGTAGCATCCAGATCAAATAATACATATGCATAAGCTGAGAAGACTGGAATGGTACCTGTCACCACCATATTAAGAGCCTATGCATCTTGCTGGGTCATTGCATAAACCCTTCCTTGTGAGCTAGACTTTTGTGACACCTACTTATTTTGACCTCCAAGACAAGGTCACCACACTACAGATGTTTGGCTCATTTGGGATGATTGAGTAGGTTGTTTCTCCTTTTTGAAAGGACAGTTAGCCACCTTATGATTGAATTGGCTACACCCAAAGCAAGCTCCACGAATCCAATGATAATCTTATTCTGCATGGCCCTTCCACATCTGGGCATCGTATCTGCTATTATGTGGAGTGTTAGCGGCAGAAGGTTGAATATCTCTTCTCTTGAACTAGCTTGCAGGATTTTGATTTGCACGGAAAGCAACTGAGAAGGATCTATTTTTCAATTCAAGTTTCAATCTCTATCTCTTTGTACCTTATTAAGATCGTTCTCTATCAACAATGCCTTGCTTACCATTGATTCATAGATAGTCAATTCAAATGCATTCACCAATTGCCTAAGTCGAGGCCTTATTTCCATTATGAATCTTCGAACTTGACTTTGCTCATCAGCCACCACAGTAGGTGCAAACTTGGCCAAATGGATAAATTCAGCCTCATACTGAGTCACAGATATATTTCTTATTCCAATTTAATAAAATCACTTTCCATTTGAATTTGAACACTCTTAGAAAAATATTTGTATAGAAGGCTTCCTTGAATACCTCCCAAGTAATAGCCATATAAGGTCCACATCTACATTCTTTCGACAACCACCAATCATAAGCACTCCCTTGGAGTAGATATGAAGCATAATTGATCTTTTCTTCTTCAGTGCACCTATGAACTTTAAAGGCCTTCTCAATTTTTATTAGCCGTTTCTCAGCCTCCAGTGGATCAGTTGTTCCAGAAAATGATGGTGGAGCTATAGCTTTAAAATCGGCAAAGCTACCAGATCCCTTGGTCTATGCGGTATCGGTTGATTTTGTTGTGGTGGTTGATCACGTTACTTAGACTCTGATTGTTTTTGCTTTTGCATCTATTGTTGCTGTTGTTACATCTTTACTACCTTAGAAAGAGTATGCATCAGTCAAAGCAATTCCTCTTGTGTACTTCTAGTGGAACCTTTTGGATTAGGTATGTCAGCCAAATTCTTCTACTGGTGAGTGCCCCCATCACATGAACTCTCACCAACTTGATTAACTTTGGCACGATGACCCATTCTGATGTAATGGACAATAATAATAAAATTTATAAATTTTTAGTTAGTTAAGAGAACAAACAATATTGATATGCTAAAATCTCAAATTCACTATCCCAGCTACCATACTAATTCCAATTGTCTACCCACCTACACTCATCCTAGGGTTCATTTCAAAATTTGAGACTTGAAGTAACCTAAGCATTGTCCTATGCTCATCTTACAGTTTATTCCTAAGAATCCAAACCTAAGCTTTGATACCATTTTAATTGTCACACCCTGATCTCAAAATTAGAAATTGAGAATGTGAATAACCATCACATACCTACAAAGAACTATCCTTGTAGACATGCAAGGCACACAACCTATCATTAACATAACAAACTAATAAATAATATTTATAAATTAAGATCCTTTAGCTCAAATTCTAAAATAAAATATTCACAGCTTCCATTCATAGATAACCTTAATTACATAATTATTGTATTTATGCAAAAGGTAGTATAGAGAGGATTCTATAAAATTTGGAAGATTGGTCTGAAATGGCTAACTAAATCCTCGCTTTATTCTCACATTCCAATCTCTACCCATCCTCATCATACTTCGGACTCTGTAAAGATATAAGAATTACAATAATGAGCTAACAGTCCAGTAAGTAACCAAGATATAATCAAAGAAATCAAATTGCTGAAGCTAAATATATGCTTGATTTAAAAATTGAAGTAACAATATGATATCTATAAATAGAGTCAACTTACAGCTCTACAATATTAGATATAACTATACAAATCAAAGAGAGCTCATATATAAACTATGGTATTTCACAATCCATATAAAAAACTAAATGATTACCTTCAAGTTTTCGATGATATCATAAGATCATATTTTTCAAAAGCATTATAATAACTCATCAGTCTATACGACTACGATCACATATAATTTCTGTGACAAGGCCTAGTATACCGCATTTAACTCCTATGCAGTAGGTCCATAGTACCTCATTTAACCCCTACGGAATAGATCCAAAATACCGCATTTAACCCCTATGGTGTAGGTCTATAGTACCAAGTTTCGGAACAATCCATATCATTTACCAATGTACAACCCCCATGTGGTAGGATCTAGAACGCAGGTAGATTGAGAGTTCAATACATTTACACAAACTCAATTCAAATAATCTTTACTTTAACATATATAAGTTGCAACATATATACAATTCTGAACCAGTATATAAAATTCATAAAAATGACTAATCATCAAACTTTCAATAATCCATATGCAATATAATTTTCAAATCAATGTATTCACATTTGTTAACATAAAATTCAAAGATTCATGCAATTTTTTCAAAAATTTTATCAATTAGAAATCATTCGAATAAATCTGTAATTATCAATTTGGAAAATACTATGAATACTTGATACTTGAAATATTCATAATTCTATGATCATACTTGGCTCAATAAGACCAATATAACAAACAAATGGTATGATTTCTAAAGTATTTGGTAGCAATTAAATCAATAAATATTCTCAAATTATATGTAATTATCCTTTTATGTGTTTGCTTTGATTAAGTAAAAGTAACTTACCTTGCAAAAGTTCTTTATCAAGTTATTTAGTGGTTCACCGGTACTCCTCGAAACCTAATAATCCAAATACATACATGTAATCTGAAATTAGTATCACATTATTTCTTTTAAATAATCTATAAAACTTCTCAAAATTTTTAAAACCTAAATTTCTGGTTGGCTGCTCTTCGTGCACAATAGTCCCAATCTAAGATTTATTTATCCTATCACATAGCATCCAAAATTTTTCAAACTTTGCAAATTGATTAAGCAATCAGTTGAACAACCCTTAGTTAACTTTTAGGTTGAAATACCAAACCATTAAAGAATTAAAATTTTCAAACTAATACTGGCAGATTCTCTCTGTCCTAAAATTAGCAACAAATCTTCCCCAATTATCCTAACCCATCTAACAATTAAATTCTAGATTTAAATCAGATTAAATCAAAAGAGGTTTAAGGTCTACTTACGTGGATGAGGAGAAGAAACCAAGGCAGCTACCATGCCAAAGAAGTGAAAAACAAAAAGAGGAGGATGAGGAGGAGGAAGAAGAAGAAGAAAAAGAAGAAAGAAGAAGAAGATGGGAAGAGAGAGATAGGCATGCAGGAAAGAAAGAGTGCATGTGAGAGAGAGAGGAGAGAAAGGGATGTGTGCGTGAGAGAATGAAAGAGGGGGGCATGCAGGAGAGAGAGAGAGAGATGGGGAGGGGTGTATGTGAGAGAAAGAAAGAGGGATGGGGACTCTTCGGTTAGAAGGTGGTGGAACAAGGGATTTTTCTCCTGTTTGGTTTGGGGCACCACCTAACAGGCGGGCTCCAAAATAGATTTGGGTTTGGTAAGCTCAACCGGGTCTTACAACATGTTTCAAATATGAAATGAAATGAGCATCCGGCTAATAAGAGATGAAGAGTATGTAAGCCTAGTCTTATTAATTAGTGAACCTATGAATGAACTTTCGTGGCTTCATTTGATTTGCTCTGATCAAGGGAAAAAGTGGGCAAACTCAACCAGAGGACAATCAATATGAATATTTGGAACTTCAAGAGATGGGTTTAAACAATAGAGCTAAATGTAAAGGTAGGTGTTGATCATCTCTTTATGTAATTATGTCGATTGATTAAGCAATTAAAGTTAAAAGGTACTATGTACCCTAAAAGGCACTATGCATGAGCCGAAACTGAGCTGCCGACTCTCTCTCCCTCTCTCTCGCACACACACACTAGGTACTAGGATTGGTAAGTTGATTGTATTGGAAAATTTTTCTTATTTAATGTTATAATTTTATATTTGATATTTAATTAATAATTTTTTACGTACAATGAAGAAAAGTTAAGGTCTGATGCGATTTAGTTCAAGGCACATTTTGAAATCCGCTTCCTTTAGTGTAGAATTCATCTCGTTGAAATGCAAATAGTTGATGATGGTCTACCCCAAGATACTAATCCATATGTATTGACAATCAGTAAGCTTGATTAAAATAATTTTTCTCAATCATTTTTTATGTGGATATAATCTTTTTCTCAAATGCTTAATGGGTGTACTTGAGTTTACTTAATTAAGCATGCAATTTTTTCTCTTATCTTGTATTGTTCAGATAGAAGGAGATGTTGTCCAGATCGATGGAAAGTATGATCTATTTTTATTATGAATGTGAAAAGATGAATACAATTGGATGCTTAGGCATCCTTTCATTAAATACATCTCTTCATATAATCCATCTATTCATCAGGGATTGTATCTCTTAAAATTACAATCAGATCGGATATACTTTTTCATTAAATATATCTCTTTATTTTCGAAAGTCTCTTGAAGAGTCTCGTTTGTGATGCATCTGCTTGGGATATCTTGTGAGGGCCGTAAAATTTTAGGAGAAGAAAAGAGATAAAGATAAATACTATATCTTATCTATTTAGAAATCAAGTTATTAGGGAGTTTAAATAAGATTTTATATTTAAATAATTTATATTTATGAAATTTTAAAATCTCAAAATTTTGAATTAAATATTTTGTTAATAAATCAATAGATTGAACCTTGACGTAGAGAGTTCAATCTAGAGGGAAGTAAGAGCAATGCCATGAAAACCGGCAAGCAAAGAAAGAAAGAATCCAGGGATCCATCAGAATTTGGTCCTCTTCATGCTCCCCAGCGGTACTAAGCCCATACTCCAAAGTAATAAGGTGAAATCCTCAACAAGAAAGGCCACCTAGCGAGTAAGCTATTTGTGAAGCATCAATGGGTGGACGGCCTTGGTTCTGGTGATCTAGCAGTCTATTAAAATATTTAGGTAACCTAGCATCGGTTGGAAGAAACAAGAGAAACCTAGCCCAACTTTGGCCAACTTGGGTCAACTCACATTGTTCACAGACCCACAATATATGCTCAACAAGCCTCCCAAAAAAAGTCCTAATGTCTATATTGGATAGCAAAAGCCTAGCGAGACGAAGGTGACTTGATCAAGGTGTGTCCCAATTCTAAGGTTTTTCCTACTTCAGCGATCAATGACATAGTAGGCATTTGCCTTCGTCTTTCTATTTTTTTATTCTTCAATAAATAATAAAAAAAAATAAGAACAAGTGTAGAAATAATGATGTGTGATCTTCAGTACTTCTCTCGATGCAAAATAAGCCCATAAGCCTAGTGGTTGGGCCCACTTCAGACATGGGGCAGTGGCGGCAGGCACTTTACCCCAATGCATCTCAGAGCAAATACTAATAGTGGCAATTTATGGCTCCACCATCAGTCTGACCTACGAACAACCCACTTTAAACACATTTAAATCTGACATAAATAGATTTGGAACATAAATAAGCTAATCCATCTGGACCTGTTTACTCAATGGATTGGATTCGGATTTAGACTTTGAATCCATTTTATCTATTTTGACCGGTTTAATAATTGGATCTCCTCATAATCCAATCTATTTAATCTATTTAATCTATTTATGACTTATTTAATCTGGTCTGTTTATCAATTTGATCTATTTAATCTGATTTGATCTATTTAATAAATAAATAATGTGAAACGGATCAGGTTCAACAAACAGATTGGATTCAAATCTGAATTTTTGACATACTTATTAAATAGATTGGATTTGAATTGATGAATTTTTGACTCATCTTATATCTGATCTGATTTATATCTGATCTGATTCATATTTAATCTGATCTGATCTGATTGCCACCCAAGAGAACACCTACCACAGTAAAGAACACCTACCACGATGCCTCCGATGACTCCTCATTCCAATCGCTAAAGCATACACGTGCGCTGAGCAGTTAAGCTAACAAGTGAACCATCTATGATGGAATGCCAAGTCAATTCAGGTTTTTTAGCTACTACCAGTCCGAGACAAATCATCCAGTGCTAATTGTTTTAGCTCTAAGGTTGCATTTGGTAGTTGATAATTTATCCTGATTGTTAATAATTTAATGTGATAATCTGAATTACTATATTTAGTATCTTTTTTTTATGGTAATCCAATTATCTCATGGTAGATAATTTAGATTATCTTGAGAAGAGGTGGCTATTCAGATTATTATTTTTTGATAATATTACAATAAAAATTTTGGATAAAATTATCTCTCAAAAAAATCACACAACCATCATCCAATCCTCCCCCCACCCCCCACCCTCCTCTGCATGTGCCCTCGGCCTGCAGCTCCTTTATTTCTCTTTGCCTATCCGCGGCTCCTTTATCTCTCTTTGCCTATCTACGGCTCCTCTATCTCTCTTTGCATATCCACGGCTCCTCCACCTTTGTCCCCCACCACCTCTCATGGCTCCTTCACATCCGTCCTTACCACCCCCATAGCTCTACACGTGCTCGCTCCCTCCTCACCCCCCTCCTAGTGGTTCTCCAAACCCTCCGATCCATTACTTTCCTGTATTACCACTACATCCACATCACTCCTGTCATTTCTCATCAAAGGAAAAGAAGAGCATCTTGTCAAAATTATTGGAGATATTTTGAAATTTTGATTTTACATTATCGATAATCTGATTATCATACCAAAAATGTCAACCAAGATTTTCAGTAATTTTACTGTAATATTATCTGTGTGTATCATGTACATTAATCAACATTACTGATAAATTAGTGATGACAATCTATTCTAAAGGTAATTCATGTTACCTTTCAAGATTGGCTAATGGTGCATGAAATGCAACCTAATAAAAGTATTATGCTGCTACTAATGCAATTAATTAATAAAGTTTGTGCAGTAAAATAAAGGTAGGAAATAATAGTATGAAATTCCCAGGTACTCATTGCACCCAGGGACATCTAGGATCACAACATCAATGACCGTCGAGCCCATCAATCATTGCTCATACTTCGGCTTCATTAGCTTTATAAAAAGGAGAAAAATATAAAAATATAAAAAAGATATAAGAATTAAAAGAAAGATAAGAAAATAGAAAATAAGAAAAGATAGGATACTAAGAAAAAAAAGAGAAAAATCATCAATTCTCTCGAGAACTTTCATAGGAGTGGCAAGGGGACAAGATTCTCCTACCAAAAACACAAGGATTAGGCCTTGTCCCTATCTGAGAGCCATTTTAAATTAGACGATTCTCAAAAGTTTTGATTCAATATTCATGATTTCCGAAAGGTTTTAATTGCTTTATTTTAGCCTCATGCATCAAGTTGATGATTTTAAAGTTTAGCATGCCACATGGTTGCTTCCTCGGGTGACCAGAGACTCTACTTTAGGACACTTCCAAGCTCAAAATCATGACAAGTGCTTTCAAAAGTATGTTTAACTCATTTTGAACTGAATTTGCAAACCTATTTACTATTCATTTTCATAATTTTCTTTCTTCATTTGGCCATGTATTCACAGCTAGGGGCCTTATAATTGAGGCAGCCAATGCTTGGTGAGCGAACTCCCCCAAATGCCCAATAATAAGTTCTGCAAACATCTTTTCAAAATCTGATTCTAAACATATTTCAGAATGTCTTTTCCTTGCATATAGCATCACTTCGCTGCTCCCTAACATGGTTCAACAAAGCTAAGTGAAAGGATGTCTTTTGGCCTTGAATGGCACTTCATCTCGCAGCACTATTCAAGAAGGGGCAGCTTTAATTAGGCATTTAATTTTTAACGCTCTACCAAAAACAAGAAGTGTTTACATATGTGATACCTCTATATCTGGTGCCACGAGCCTTTAAAGGCTAATTATATCGCTCATATTAAAGAATATCAAAAAGATTTTAGTTGATATCGATGAATTTCATAAAATATTAAAAAATATCAAAAAAATTTCAATCGATATACTATATTAGAGAATATTGGAAAATATTAGCAAATATCGAGAAAGATTTTCAGCTAACGTATCATATTAGGGAATATCTGAGAAATTTCTGTAATACGTATCATGTGCACCAAAATCATGGGATCTCAATTCTATATATTTTTATATTAAAATCATAGAATTTTGATTTTTTGAATCTCTGTACTCTTGTATACATATATACCATCCTAGTGAATGTAAAATCATAACACATTTTTCTGCTCAACTCCAATAACTCATGCAAGCATAGCTCATATGCATTAAATAAGATAATTGTTTCACTTTTCAAAATTTTTTTGTATTTTACATAACCCTATACTTTTTGAGTCACGAATTCTAGACAACTTATGGAACTCAATTTAGAGTCTACGATGGAAAATTATATTTACAGTACTGAATACGGTGTAGGATAGCATTAAGGATGACATATAAGTGTTATGAATTTTTGGTGATCACTTTTGGATTAACAAATATCTTTGCAGTATTATAGCTATAATAAATAGAATAGTTAAATCTTTTTGGATTAATGTGTCATAATTTCCATTGATGCTATGCTAGTGTATTCTAAACGCCAAGAGGAGCTTAAGAAACATTTGAGAATCGTGCTACTGACCCTAAGGGAGAAGAAAATTATGCAAATTAAGAAAAATGAGTTTTGATTGGATAGTATCTTCTTTCTTGGGCATCAAATTTTTAAATATAGTATCAATGTGGATCTAAAGAAGGTAGACATAATTATAGACCGGAGCTGATCAACTAATGCATCTGAGATCCCATGCTTTTCTTAGGTCCACTGCCATCTTGCCTACCTTTGCAAGAAATGGCAACTCACCACCAACTCAATGTGAATAATGCTGTTATCCATGAAGATATCTATGGAGAAGTCTATATGAAATTCCCTCCCGGACTTCGATGTAAAGGAAGAGTCATCTTCATAAGCTACAAAAATCAATTTATAGTCTTAAACAAGTTTCTCATAATTGGTTCGAGAAGCTTGCTCAAACTATTCACCAAGTAATATTTCCCAATCATATGCTAATACCTTTCTCCTTATCTCTAACAAAGGTGGCATGTCAATAGCAGTTTTTTTTTCTATGGATAACATTATGCCTCTATCATTTCTTCCCTCAAGCTTTTCTACATTCTTAATTTCACATCAAGGGTCCTTGCTCGTTGAAGCTTTTTTCTAGGTATTGAGATTGCCTAGTCTCATAATTGCATTTTGCTTACTCAGATAAAATACACTCTTTCCATCTAAGATTGATTTCTTGGCTCCAAACCAACAACATTTCCAATTGAGCAGCACTACTTCTTTGCCACTGACACCAAACTGTTATTTTGTGATCTTGATCCATATCATTGACTTATTGAATGGCTGATCTATCTCATGATCATTTTGCCGAGACATCATCTATATAGTCTATATCTTAAGACAATTAATGCACCAACCTCATGTTTCACATCTTGTTGCTGCTCGCTAGGTTCTGTAGTGCTTCAAGGGCCTGCTATTTGAAGCAATCTTACTATCTTCAAATTTCAATTTGCAACTTTCTATCTATATAGATTTAGATTGGGCTGGGTGTCCTGTGACTAGGCATTCAACAACTATTTATATCAATTTCTTGGCAGCCATCTCGTCTCATAATGAAGTAATAAACAAAGCATTGCCTCTTGCTCTTTTCCCAAAGCAAAGTACCGTGCTTTGGCTAAAGCCATATATGAATTAGAAATTTGGTATTATTAACCCACTGCCCATACAATTCCATTGTAACAACCAAGCAACTTTACACACAATAGCCAATGAAACGAAGTGTATCATGAGAAGACCAAATATATCACGTTGTATTAGACTGCCATGTTACTCTACAGAAATTACAAAATGGTATCATCATCACTTTCTATGATCCATTTTAACACCAACTCATTGATATCTCCACTGAGGTGTTCAATGTCATGTGATAATATGCAACAAGTCAAGCATACGCCCTTTTATCTCTCCAAAATTACCGAGATTCATTTCCATAGTAATGTGATTTTTATAATTATGGGATTCTCTTTGCACATTCTTATTAGCAGCCTAGTAAAGCACGCTCATTCTCATCTCTTCGAAATTATTAGGATCCATTTCAATTTTTGTAACTCTACTAGCATGGACAATCATTAAATATATTTCATATTAAGATGCTCCGGATGATCATTAGGATACATTTCAATATTTGTGTACTCTACAAGCATGGACAATCATTAAGATGTATATTTGTGCACTCTACAATCATTAAGACGTATTTCCATATTATCATGCTCTCTACAAACATGAATAATTATTAGGATCTATTTCAATATTTGTGCACTCTACAATCATGGACAACCATTAAGATATATTTTCATATTAACATGCTCTCTACATTAGGATCCATTTCACTATTTATGCACTTTACAATCATTGATAATCATTAAGATGTGTTTCTATATTAACATACTCTCTACAAACATGGATGATCATTAGGATCCATTTCAATATTTGTGCACTCTACAATCATGGACAATCATTAAAATGTATTTCCATATTAACATGCTCTCTACAAACATGGATGATCATGAGGATCCATTTTAATATTTGTGCACTCTAGGGCAATCATTAAGATGTATTTCCATATTAAGATACTCTATATAAACATGGATAATCATTAGGATCTATTTTAATATTTGTACACTCTATAATCATGGATAATCATTAAGATGTATTTTCAAATTAACATACTCTCTACAAATATGGATGATCATTAGAATGCATTTCAATATTTATGCACTCTACAATCATGGACAATCATTAAGATAT
>KE505103.1:345154-356491 GCA_000441515.1 Elaeis oleifera
TGCACTCTACAATCATGGACAATCATTAAGATATATTTTCATATTAACATGCTCTCTACAAACATGGATGATCATGAGGATCCATTTTAATATTTATGCACTCTGCAAACATGGACAATCATTAAGATGTATTTCATATTAAGATACTCTATATAAACATGGATGATCATTAGGATCCATTTCAATATTTGTACACTCTATAATTATGGACAATCATTAAGATGTATTTTCATATTAACATGCTCTCTACGTTAGAATCCGTTTCAATATTTGTGCACTCTACAATCATGGATAATCATTAAGATGTATTTCCATATTAACATACTCTCTACAAATATAGATGATCATTGAGATCCATTTCAACAATCATTAACATATATTCCTATATTAGCGTGTTCTCTATGATGATCATTAGGATCCATTTCAATATTCTGCACTCTAAATCATGGACAATCATTAAGATATATTCTATATTAATATGCTCTCTATAAACATGGACAATCATTAAGATCCATTTTGATATTTGTATATTCTACAATCGTGGATAACTATTCGGATCTATTTCAATATTGCTGTGCTCTCTACAAAAATAGACAATCATTAGGATCAATTTCCAAAATTATGATTTGTACAATTATGGGATTCTTCATTGTTGACTTTATTTTGTTGTACATACCATATAGCTGTTCCTTAAATCATGGGATTTGCATTAGTTGTCCTAGAAATTATTAGAATTTGTATCATATGAGATAATATAAATTGAAGGAATATGGTAGGGAAACCAAGTCAGTCTTTCCAACCAATTTTCTCATCTCACTCCTTATGTCCTCTCCTCTCTTGTTGGATCTCAACTACTTTATCTGTACCAGTCTCGTCGTAAAAGAAGCTGTCATCAACCAAGAGATGCTCAGGACCGCTCAGGTATAGAAGTTCCACAATTTTGTTCCCCTTTGCATTTTAGAGTCTGTTTCTCCACTGGTTTAAGTTAGTTCAAGCATCTTTTCAAGATTAGCCCTCAAAAGCTTTTGTTCGGTCTAGACTTGCCAATATCCTTTTTTTTCTTTTTTTTTTGGAAATTAAATTAATTTAGCAGTGAGTGAACCCATAATGGATCTTCTTTAGTATCCTAGCAATCTCTTATTGCATCTCACAGCATCTTCGCAATTTTCTAAATCTAGGTACCCCTACATAAAAAGAATAAAATGGCAATCATAGACTTTAGTCATGATGAAGAACTTGATAGATATTACGTTCAAATAACCGTGTCAAAAGTGATTTGCTGATAACATCCGTCGGATGAAACCAAGATTGAATAAATGATTTGGAGGTCACATGGTGCAACGAGCTTTTCACATCCAAAATAAAGACCAACCTTAATACGTTTGTCCAGTCCTGAAACATAAGATTGTTTACCATGCATGTCAACAGTAGAACTTGGTGTTGTGGCGAGCATAATATTTTTCAAAATCCCACGTCGTTTGCAACTAAAATAGAGGGAGCCTGGTGCTCCTATAAATAGGTCTTCTTGGTTTTTGTTTATAGAAATCACAATAAGCTAAGCCTTGGGTTAACTAAGAGGATGTAATCGAGGTCTTGAGGAGTTGTGAGGAAGAGAGGATTTATAATTTTATCCATTCAAAATTATAGCAGTTTTATTTTAGTAGAGATATCTCTTTCGGAATTGTGGATGTAGGTCTATTTGAAAGACCGAACCACGTAAAAATTCTTTCATTATTTTTTTTATTCTCTCTATTGCTGCTAGTCTTAACAAGTGATATCAGAGCGAGGTTCCAGTCTAAGAGAGGAGAGAGAAAGGAGCAAGAGGTGTCACATCAACAGTCCAGATGGAAGACTAGTCAACACCACGTTAGTGGGTCCCGATGCCACATCAGCATTTTTTTAGAAAGAAGTTGGTTTTGACTAATTTCGACGTACTGGTTCCATTTTTTATTAGCAGCCTAGTAAAGCACGCTCATTCTCATCTCCATGGAATTATTAGGATCTATTTCAATTTTTGTAACTCTACTAGCATGGACAATTATTAAGATGTATTTCCATATTAAGATGCTCTCTATAAACATGGATGATCATTAGGATACATTTCAATATTTGTGTACTCTACAAACATGGATAATCGTTAAGATGTATTTTCATATTTATATACTCTATATAAATATGGATAAACATTAGGATCTATTTCAATATTTGTGCACTCTACAATCGTTAAGACGTATTTCTATATTATCATGCTCTCTATAAACATAAATGATTATTAGGATCTATTTCAATATTTGTGCACTCTACAATCATGGATAATCATTAAAATATATTTTCATATTAACATGCTCTCTACATTAAGATCCATTTCACTATTTATGCACTCTACAATCATGGATAATTATTAAGATGTATTTCTATATTAACATACTCTCTACAAACATGGATGATCATTAGGATCCATTTCAATATTTATGCATTCTACAATCATGGACAATCATTCAGATGTATTTCCATATTAACATGCTCTCTACAAATACGGATGATCATGAGGATCCATTTTAATATTTGTGCACTCTACAAGCATGGGCAATCATTAAAATATATTTCTATATTAAGATACTCTATATAAACATGGATAATTATTAGGATCTATTTCAATATTTGTACACTCTATAATCATGGATAATCATTAAGATGTATTTACATATTAATATACTTTCTACAAACATGGATGATCATTATGATCTATTTCAATATTTATGTACTCTACAATCATGGATAATCATTAAGATGTATTTTCATATTAACATGCTCTCTACAAATATGGATGATCATGAGGATTTATTTTAATATTTGTGCACTCTGCAAGCATGGACAATCATTAAGATGTATTTCCATATTAAGATACTCTATATAAACATGGATGATCATTAGGATCCATTTCAATATTTGTACACTCTACAATTATGGATAATCATTAAGATATATTTTCATATTAACATGCTCTCTACGTTGGGATCCATTTCAATATTTGTGCACTCTACAATTATAGATAATTATTAAGATATATTTTCATATTAATATACTTTTTACAAATATGGATGATCATTAGGATTTAGTTCAATATTTGTGTACTCTACAGTCATAGACAATCGTTAACATGTATTTTCATGTTAATATACTCTCTATAAACTTGGATGATCATGAGGATTCATGTCAATATTTATGCGCTCTATAAGACTGGACAATCATTAACATGTATTTCTATATTAATATGCTTTTTACAAACATGGATGATTACGAGGAATCATTTTAATGTTTGTGTACTCAACATGTGATAACCCGGCCCATGGGCCTAAAGCCCATAGGTACTCCTCTCTCCCATTTCACATAATTAGTTATTACTTACCTTCTTACTACCATGGTTTTAAGAATCAGCAATGACAATAATGTTGCTAATAGCATTAGGACTGAGGACAAAGGCGGTGGCCCTGTTGCCGGACATACTGGTAGGAGCATATGATCTTTTATGATGCAGAGGGTTCGAAAGAGATCAGAACCTCCAACAATACCAGTAGAACCATTCTAGAAGAGCACCTACAACCATTCTCCTGACATTGAACTGTGAACCAGAACAGCCTTTTGAAGAAGTAACCGCACTTGCATCTCAGTAGAATACCGATCTCTTGTTGTAACTCAGTCAACAGATTCCACCAATATGTGTTTTATTCCAAATATATGTGGATTTATTAACTTGTACAATTGGAATCTGTGTTCTAATTCCAAATGTGTGGATTTATTTTATTGTAATTTACTATACTTTTTCAATAAGAGGACACGTTACTATACTCATTCCTATGTTCAGATTGGGACTTCTCTCTAATTGCTTTGTGGACATCTCAGCAATGAAATACCTCTCAATTCTTCTACAAAATATTCACCCTGCTCCATTAAATCCTTATCCTGTTGGATAAAAATCATTTGAGATCATCATCTGTTAAGGGCGACGTGAAACCTCTCTTGATAGTCCTGTTACCGACGTGAAATATTCATTTCTTTCTCTTTTAGATACAGCATTCGATGATAATATCCAAATCAGTGATGAGGGATAGGTAAACATATGCCTTATCTATATTTTAAGGATCAGATTTAGTTTGCTTGTTGCGTATTAGACACCCTATGTACGTGCACTAAATTGAATGCAAACTAACTTATCTTGTTACTTCATTATACTAGGTTATTTTCAAACGTCATGGTAGTTTGAAGAACCTTATCAAGCTTACGAACTGTAGTGCATAATGGAATAATTAACCTACCTCTTTATATAATGATTTTATGGATATTGGAACTATGGAGAGTCCAAACATCTTGTGAGATAGATTGGTTTTATGCAGGCTAAGTTGTAGTGCTACATTCTTCACATTCGTTTTGTGCACAACAATGACTTCTAAATTGTAGACATCTCTACTACATGACCAACTAAGGTAGTTTCTGATTTTCTGAAACCAGATTGATGTATAACGAGCTAGAAATTGGCATTAAGATTTCTGTAACTTGAAGAAACCCAGAAACAAGATTGTGGAAATGGTGGGGCAATGCATGATATCCAGTAGCATGAAGAACAATACTGCAATATTATCACCTGCATGACATCAAACAGGAGGAAATTGCGATAATGTTGCTTACTGTCGCATCTCAGGATGATTAAGGTAACTGCACGTCTCAGATTTCTTTTAGACAACCAATGTCCAAAATGGTTCACTTGAAGGGTCAAGAACAAGGAATCAACTATGACCTCGAGGTCACAAGTCCAAAGTATGAAAATAGTCTCACCGCACACAAAGGATGCATACATCGGACCCTCCCCAGTGGTCCGATGGAGCCTTATTCATTGGGCTGCCCTATTTATATACATTTATATAAACAGTTTTAATTATCTTCCCACGAAATAGGAGTTTATGTCTTAAATGAAATCAGGCCATTCCTACTGCATAGCTCCCATTCACCTTCACCCATGATGGTAGTTTATCCAATGTTTCTTTTATATTATTATTTTGTTCGGAATCATAATATTTCTTGAATGAAACAGCAATATTGGAATTAGATACAACAAGCATAGCACAAGTTTAACACTTTATTTCCATGCAATTGTGGTTCGCCCTTCACTCTTTAATAAGGTCAAGCACCTACGCTCTGTAGTTTTTTTTTTTGATAATTTGTTTGCAAAAGAATATGAGACTTAATGGCCAGGGCATGCACTTGAAAAGAGGAAAAACTTCTCATTTCCTCATGGTTTCCCTATAGAATCCAGCAAAAGCAGGAGCCAGTTGCATGCTGGAATGTTTTAGATTCTAACAGTATGGTTGTTGAAGAAGCACACCTCTTAGCCAATTTAAAAAAAAAAAAATGGTTAACCATTTCTATTAGGAGGAAATCCTCTTATGTTTTTAACACCTCAATGAATCCAGATGATCATCAGTAATCACCCTCAAACAAAGATAAGGAGGAAAATCGAAGATAAGAATAGACGATCTTAGGTAGGTTAAAATTGTAGATGAGATAAACAGGACTGCTCAGCTTAATTCCTGGCCTTGTAGTCCTCTGTTCACAATGATTGTCCAGACACCAATTAAGGAAAATAGTAGGATAATGCACCCCAAGAAGGGGCTTCTCATATGCATGTTGTGTTAGGCTTGATTGACCTTTGATTACAATTCTGTAAATTAATTTAGCAGCGAGGAACCGTAATGGATCTTCTTTAGTATCCTAGCAATCTGTTATTGTATCTCACAGGATCTTCGCAATTTTCTAAATCTAGGTACCCTACATAAAAGAAATAAAATGGCAATCATAGATTTTAGTCATGATGAAGAACTTGATAGATATTACGTTCAAATAACCGTGTCAAAAGGGTTTTGCTGATAACATCTGTCACATGAAACTAAGATTGAATAAATAATTTGGAGGTCACGTGGTGCAACGAGCTTTTCACATCCAAAATAAAGACCAACCTTAATACGTTTGTCCAGTCCTGAAACATCAGATTGTTTACCATGCATGTCAACAGTAGAACTTGGTGTTGCGGCAATCATAATATTTTTCAAAATCCCACATCGTTTGCGGCTAAAATAGAGGAGCCTGATGCTCCTATAAATAGGTCCTCCTGGTTCTTATTTATAAGAACCACAACAAGCTAAGCCTTGGGTTAACTAAGAGGATGTAATCGAGGTCTTAAGGAGTTGTGAGGAAGAGAGAGTTTGCAATTTTATCCATTCAAAAATTATAGCAGTTTTATTTTAGTAGAGATATTCCTTTCGGGATTGTGAATGTAGGTCTATTTGAGGGACCGAACCATGTAAAACTTCTTTCATTATTATTTTTTTTTTATTCTCTCTATTATTTGTGTAAGTGTTTCTGCTACCAGTCTTAACAAATGGTATCAGAGCAAGGTTCCAGCCTAAGAGAGGAGAGAGAAAGGAGCAAGAGGTGTCACATCAGCAGTCCAGATGGAAGACTAGTCAGCACCATGTCAGCGGGTCCCGATGCAACATCAGCATTTTTTTAGAAAGAAGTTGGTTTTGACTAATTTCGACGTACTGGTTCCATTTTTAGGTCGGTTTTCTCAAATTTGGCTTATTTGTAGTACTTATTACTGGTTATTTGAGTGGAGGTGTTTAATTAGAGATTTATTAAATACTATGACTACATTGAAGAATGAAATTTTATTGTTTGATGGAAAGACTGATTTTACTTTGTGGTAATGCACAATTTAAGATTATTTGGTATAGCAGGATCTTGATTCTGCATTGCAGGATGAAAAGTCGAAAGAGATGAAAAATTCAGATTGGAGTACAATCCAAAAGAAGGTAGTTAGTATAATTCGGGCGGCACTGACCCCACAAATTAAAATCATCGTATTGAAGGAGACATCATTAAAAAGTTGTGGGACATATTGGAGAGCAAGTATGTCTCGAAGATGTTAACTAACCGCTTGATGATGAAATAGATCTATACTCCCTGAAGATGGAGAAAAGAGGTAATGTTATTGACCATTCAAATAAATTTAATGAGTTGGTATCTTGACTGTTGAATGTAGGAGAGACGATTAAGGAAGAAAAGCAGGCATTGCTCTTGTTGGCTTCACTATTCAGATCCTACAAACCACTGGTACAGTCAATGCTAGCAGAGAAAAGCATACTGCAGTTAAATGAGATGATGAAGGTTTTGAAAGAGAATCATTGGATGATGGGAGATAAAGATTACCCTGAAGAGAGTCGAGTACTAGCTGTGGAGAGTTCTGAGAGAGGGACAAAGAAGAGAGGTGACCAACGTGATGGAAGATCGAGATCTTGGCCGAGGGACTTTAACAGTGTTGAGTGCTATTATTGTGGAGAGTTTGGTCACATTCAGGTTCGCTGCCCAAAGTTCAGGAAAGACTTAAAAAGTCTGAAAGAATTGAAAGGTAAGTCAAAGGTTGATTCTTCTGTAAATAGGTCAATACTGATGATGAACTCTACTTCTCAAACACGGCTGTTATTGAGAGTAATTCTAGTTGGATGATGGATTCTGTTGCTGATATCCATGTATGCACTAATTGAGACCTATTTGATATTTTGCACACTGAGGGAGATTTTAGCTACGTTAATATGGAAAACAATCTAAAGTAGAAGATTGAAGGTATTGAAAGAGTTTGCTTGAAGCTCCATAATGATAAAATCAAAGTAATTCCTGATGTAAGGTATGTCCCTGCTGGTGGAGCTAACATTATTTCATTAGGTGAGTTTGCTTCACATGGGTACAAGTATGTTGCCATTGAAAATTGGTATAGAGTGTACAAGGATGGAAACTTAGTTATGAAAAGAAGAAGAAAGTGAAGAACATCTACTACTTAGATGGATATGCCTTGTCAGCGAAGATAGAAAGCAGCAGAAGGACAGACACTCTAAAGATTGAGAAGAGAGTTCGGTTCTCCGATAAAGTAGAGATATATGGGACTTTTGAAAAGGGAGGAATTGTTGTGGCAAGTATAGTATTTTTCAAAGTCCCACATCGATTGAGATTAAAATAGGGGGAGTCTGTTGCTCCTATAAATTGCCCTCCTGGTTCTTGTTTATAGGAACCACAACAAGCTAAACCTTGGGTTAACTAAGAGGGTGTAATCGGGATCTTGGAGAGTTGTGAGGAAGAGAGGGTTTGCAATTTTGTCCGTTCAAAAATTATAGCAGTTTTATTTTAGTGAAGATATTTTTTTATTTTTTTATTTTCTCTATTATTTGTGTAAGTGCTTTCGCTGCCAGTCTTAACACTTAGGACATGCAATGCACGTTGGTTTATTCAAGGAGCACTAAATGGAAGGCTCCGATCCATTGATCAAGACCATTAAAGGAAGATTTCATAAAAAGGTTTCCAATTTTAATTCACATTCTTTAGTATTTATGTATTAAAGAGTCAATTTGGAGGTGTAATTACTAAAGATGAGTGTATCTAGAAAAATGGGCTTAAGAGTGGGACTCCCACCTAGCATCCTAATCTAATCTTCCAAAGAGGGAACTAAAGACACAGAATAGGAGAAGTCTTTAAGGAAACTGAAGTGAGGAGATAGGATTCTCCTTGCATCACAGGACTTGCCAAAAAGTGGCTCAAAGCCTCACAAGCTTCACGAAACAGATGGTTTAAAGGACTTGGAACCATAATAGTAACGAATTGATTGAAACAATTGTTATCTTATGCTAACTCCCACAGATTTTTGTACTTCAATGGAACTTGACTGCCAATCAGACTATCTTAAATAAGCATGTCCTTGATCCATCAGTTTGAGAATTGTCGTTTGCACAAGTTGTGCTTTATAGTTGTCGACCAACCCATCGATAACATGTTTTGGACAGTGCATGGCAACTAGAACGAATAGTATATTTTCCTTCAAGTAGATTGAAAGGCTAATTCCCAACAATGTTCCTTCTGAGTACCTCCATTTCAGCTAACATAGCCTTCTTCTTTTACAATTAGGAGTATAAAATGCTTTACAACTGATAGCAGAATAGAGATATGAAATCGTAAGCCATCAAATATGGAAAAAGAAACGGTAAGCAAACACAAATGGCAGAGCGATTCCTAGTTGCATTATTTTGTTTTTTATTGCAGAATCTTTTTCCTTATTACTTTCAAAACTTGATGTGTTTAGCTTTGCTGAAGTAGCTAAGGATTTTTTTTTCTATGTGAGCATTTTTTCATACACCATTATGCCTACAAGATCAACATGAATTTTTTGAGATCATAAAAACTCCAGTCTGTATGTAGATTATAGACTTCATAATTTTTTTTTCTGGAAAGGGAAGCAGAGAGCCACCCTGATTTACCATAAGTAAAAGTTTGAGTGTGATAATTATAGGGGAGAGAAGTGGGGAATACTGAATATCAAAAGGAATACGGAGAAATTACATGGTAGCATAGAAAATCAAAAGAAAGAATCCTACTTTGAGAAAAGGCCTGCTTTAGATAGCAATCAAGATTGATGCCTAGCTAGAGAGGAGATAGAGTTCCCAAGAGAGAGATGGTGATCTTTGAATTTTATGGTGAAGGGAAAGAAACTGTTTCTCCTCGGAAGGCCCAGGTTGCATCTAAATATTTTTCTATTCATCTACATGATTAAGGATCAAATCCTTACCTTATTAGCAGTGGAATTAGAGATCAAATCTCAAATTATCTGATATAAACCTTCGCGGAGGCCTGGATGTGCAGACCCTCTACTTCGCATGCACGTCAGACACCGCAAAAAAGTAGGATAAATTCCAATCTAATTACCTTCACAACTCAATCAATCGAGAGATGAGATGTGCTGGTGTGACACCTCACATCAGCAGGTGGGATGCTCAAATAAAATCCACACCCAAAGGAAGAGGGCGGCAACAAAGAGAGAGGCCAAGGGAAAGAAGGGACCTCTCTCTTCTCACGCCTCTCTCTCTTTCTCTCTTCTTTCAATCTGATTTGTTTGCTATGCAACCATAGGTAGAGACCCTCTCTATTTATAGATGATTCCCATGACCCAATAAGTATAAAAATCCTAACACAAATCTGATTTGAATCAGTCCAATGCTCATAAAAGAAGGATTCCTACATGAGATAGAATTGCCATCACATATGATAATCAATTTGCACCCATTCCCTCACCCACATGGGATGCCCCAAATGAGCAAAGCTCCAGGTGTTGGTTGGCCCATAATAGAGGATAATCCTAGTGCAAGTGGGAATACTCATATCTTATCAAAATGGATCCGATTCGAATCCAATTTGAAGCTGATTCGAAACAATTTCAAAAGGCTGTCAATTCCAAACTCTTTAAGACTTTTGTATCAAGTCTAACTTGAATTTTGGATCCAATTAAAATTAATTAATTCAGATCTAATCTGAAATTAATCAGTACTTAAATCCAATCTTTCATATGCTCCATAGATCATAGATCAAAAACTGTTCATCTTCAGAATCAAACCTGAACCTCATATGTAGTGCTAGCTAGACATAGTCAACTCTTCAATCCCATTTGACCCATAACTTAATTCTCAATCAAATTAGCTTATATGTTCAATCAAGTCAAGTATTTCTAAATTGGACATATAGATATAGGTCAATTCCTTCTTATTTGGTTTGACTTGTGTGCGTGACTCCATAGGTTTAAACACTAAGCCGGTAGCACAGGAATCAATTTCTGCACTAATCGAGATACCATCTATTAATGGTTTCAATGTCCAAATAGATCGAATTATCGTAAAAAATATTTCAGAACCCATACATATGGTTACCGCATAATTCATCTTTTTGATCCTGAATGCTCTAGGATGGTCTCAGATTAACTATCAACCGAGATTGCTTTATCCGCATTGTATTTCAACCTTTCAAATTTATCTCATAGATTATCCTGACCAAAGCTTTGCTGAATTGAAATATAGCGATACATCAACTCGAATAATCCGGAAGGTCAATCCCATCTTGATCCACATACAGACTTCGCAAGTACTTGACTGTACTCAGTAGCCTTCCATCACTGCATTAGAAATTCAGATAATCTGGCACCAAAACACAGTGAGTTGCTTGCAAGTCATTATGGTGATATCAGGTCTGAAAGACACTTATACCCATGTGTTTCACGAGCAGCTCTTGATAGCAGAACGTTCAGCAGGTGAGTCACTTGTTCTGTGATGATATATCCCTACATCTCATCTGTATGCCATATCAGTGTCACCACACTCTTTGGTTAAGAGGACAACCAATCCATATGGCACACAACGACCTCTACTCGATAAACGTCATCATCCTGTGATGACGTATCATTTGATCGTGAAT
>KE505103.1:362325-372956 GCA_000441515.1 Elaeis oleifera
TCTCACAAAATATCAATTATATCTTATGTAATTAATTTCAAAAATTTAGTTATGCATACATATATTTCAGGCCTGCTTTAATACCAATTGAAGGGAAAGAAACTGTTTCTCCTTGGAAGGCTCAGGTTGCATCTAAAAATCTTTTACTTATCTACATAATTAAAGATCAAATTTTATCTGATTAGCAGTAGAATCAGAGATCAAATTTCAAATTATCTGATATAAACTTTCACGGAGATCTGGATGTGCGATCCTGTACATCGCATGCACGTCAGACACTACAGGAAAGCAGGATGAACTCCAATCCAATTACCTTCGCAACTCAATCAATCGAGAGATGAGATGTGCTGGTGTGATACCACACACCAGCAGGTGAGATGCCCAAATAAGATCCATGCCCAAGGGAAGAGGGCGGCAACAAGGAGAAGAATGGACCTCTCTCTCTTCTCACGCCTCTCTCTCTCTCTTCTCTCAATCTGATTTGTTTGCTATGTATCCATAAGTAGAGACCCTCTTTATTATAGATAATTTTTATTACCCAATAAGTATAGGAGTCCTAACTCAAATCTGATTTGAATCAGTCCAATACTCATGAAAGAAGGATTCCTACATGAGATAAAATTGCCATCACATATGACAACCAATTTGCACCCACTCCCTCACCCATATGGGACGCCCCAAATGAGCAAAGCTCCAGGTATTGGTCAGCTCATAATAGAGAAAAATCTCAGTACAAGTGAAAATACTCATATCTCATCAAAAATGGGTCCAATTCGAATCCAATTTGAAACTGGTTCGAAATAATTTTAAAAGACTGTCAATCTCAAACTCTTTAGGACATTTGCACCAAGTCTAACTTAGATTTTAGATACAATTAAGACTAATTAATTCAGATCTAATCTAAAATTAACCAGTACTTAAATTCAATCTTTCATATACTCCATGGATTATAGATCAGAAACTGTTCATCCCCAGGATCGAACCTGAACCTCATATGTAGTGCTAACTAGACATAGTCAACTCTTCAATCCCGTTTGGCCCATAAGTTAATTCACAATCAAGTTAGTTTATATATTCAATCAAGTCAAGTACTTTCAAATTGGACATATAGACGTAGGTCAATTCCTTCTTACTTTGTCTGACTTGTGTGCGTGATTCCATAGGTTCAAATACTAAGTCGGTAGCACAGAAATCAATTTTTGCACTAATCGAGATACCATCTAGCAATGATTTTTGATGTCCAGATAGGTCAAATTATCGTAAAAAATATTCTAGAATCCATACATATAGTTACCGCATAATTCATCCTTTTGACCCTGAATGTTCTAGGATGGTCTCAAGTTAACTGTCAACCGAGATTGTTTAATCCGCATTATATTTCAATTTTTAAATCCATCTCATGGATTATCCTGGCCAAGACTTTACTGAATTTAAATATAGTGATATATCAATTTTAATAATTTAGAGGGGTCAATCCCATCTTAATCCACACACCGACTTCATAAGTACTTGACTGTATCCAATAGCCTTCCGTCACTACATTAAAAATTCAGATAGTCCGATATCAAAGTACAGTGAGTTGCTTGCAAATCACTATGGTGATCTCAGGTCTGAAGGACACTTATACCCATATATTTTATGAGAAGCTCTTGACAGCAGAATGCTCAGCAGGTGAGTCACTTGTTCAGTGACGATGTACCCCTATATCTCACCTGTATGCCATACTAATATCATCACACTCCTTGGTTAAAAGGACAACCAACCTATATGGCATACAACGACCTCTACTCAATAAACGTCATCATCCTGTAATGACATATCATTTGATCGCGAATATGTTTAAGAACTATACGATAAATCTTCTCTTTATTGCACACTAGCATAGTTTTAAGGACTTCATCACAATACAAGAGTTCAAGGAAGATGTAACTTTGTGATGAAAAATATCAGAATAATTTTATTTAGTAATCAATAATTCATATATAAGGATGAACTCAATCGTCACATGATTAGTTTTAAGACACAATTCCCAATATGTGGAGCAAATATGTTTGCAGGCTTTGAAAGAATGCTAAGATTTGCATAGAACTGAAGATGGAGTATTGTTCATCTTAAGGAAATGTGAGAGTTTCGTTCTTGCCATATCTCCTAGCACATAGAAGCCACCAGCTGGTCAATGGCATGCCGTCTTGATGTCACAAAATTCACTTTCCTCCATTTAGTCCAAGGTTGATGCAAATTAGAGGGCCGTCAAGAAGTTCCAAGTTGAAGAAAAAGATTATTCCAAATGTACTAAGTGAAAGGGCATCTAATAAGAAGATGATTAATAGTTTCCAAGCTTCCCCGCAAAGCATGTAGCCATTGCTCATGTGCCATCCCTTTTTTGTAAGAATTTCGTCAGTGTAGAACCTGTTTCGAATAGCAAGTCAGAGAAAGATCTTGATCTTCTCAAGTATTTCAGCTTTCCAAATTATCTTGTTGCAGGGACATATCAGACCATCATTGTTATGAACTTGTAATAAGTGTGGACAGTGAATATACCATTTTGAAAGAGTTTTCAATTAGGAGTATCAAGCGCTCAAGATGGTGTCAGAGCGGCAAGACTGGATCGGAGAGCCTCCAGTCATTGATAGTAACTCAAGGAAAGTGGACCTCTAAGTTTGATGTTCCAAGATAAAAATCTCTATAACCATTGTGAAGTAACTAAGCATATTTTCGACAAGACTAATTGGTAAAGATTACAAATGATGAAGCAAAGGGGTATAGGGCTACACCAGCTATCCTCCTAGAACCTGATAGATGCTCCATTCCCTAAATTAAAGGTGAGACAATGCTAAAATACAATGAGTTGTTTGCAAATATCCTTCCATAGCGGCAACATTCTGAAGGTGCTTTACTTTGATCTCATGCCATACTTAGCTAGGACATAGTAAGCAATTTCAACTTGTCTGCTCCAAGGGGCATTGCTCCCCAAAGTGAATTTCCAAGCCCATTTTGCTAGGAGGGCCATGTTCATTTGTTCAAGATTTTTGACATCCAAACCTCTCTGATCTTTTGATCTGCATACTGAATCCCAATTCACAAGGCAATGAAAACCGCTTATCTTTTCTTTCCAAAGAAAAGCACGATACATCCAATCAATTTTATCAATGATCCATTTGGGAGGTTTAAAGATGGACATATCGTAAGAAGGAAGGGAAGAGAGTACCGAGTTCACCAAAGTAAGTCTACCTCCCAAAAGAGAAGTTTTCCTTTCCATGAGGCTAGCTTTGAGTGTATTCTTCTAGAAGAGGCAACCAACAGTATTTTGGAATCTTTCTATTTGATAGAGGGAGGCCCAAGTAGGTTAGGGGAAGAATCCCATCTTGCAGTTCATTATTAAGATGGACAAGGAGGATTCGTCAGCAGACATATTCAAGCAAATGATGAGGCTTTTATGAAAATTGATCCTCAAACTAGAAGCACTTTCCAATCTCAAGAATAAAATTTTTGCTGCCAAGATGCTTCCTTTTTATCCGCACAAAATAGCATGATATCATTAGCAAATAAAAGTCCTTTAATTCTTGCAAAACAACATTAGATCCGATGTCTTCAATAAGACCAAGGGAACTTGCCCTCAATAAAAATTTAGAGAGAACATCAGTGGCTAATATAAAGAGCTCCGGTGATAAAGGAGCCCCCTATCTTAATCCTTATCGATATCTAATCCGGTTACTTGATCTTTCATTCACTAGGAGTGCAACTAAGGCTGAGTTAAGAAGGCTCCTTATCCAACTAATCCATCTTAAGGAGAAATCCCTAGCTTTCAAAACATCCCAAAGAAAATGCCAGTTCAGTTTATCAAAGACCTTCTCAAAATCTCATTTGCAAAAGATACTCTTCTAACCTGTTCTTCTGCAATGAGCAAGCATCTCATGTGCACAAAGAAAGTTCTCTAATTTATTCCTCTCTTTCACAAAAGCAAACTGAGACTCATCTACTAAAGAAGGAAGAAACTTAGATAATCTATCCGCGAGCACTTTTGTAATGATCTTGTATAAGCTGTTGAGAAGACTAATAGGTCTGAGATCACGAGCAATAAGAATGCTATCTTTTTTGGAAATCAAGGTTATATAAGCATAATTGAGCCTTTCAAGATCGAGAGACACCTTGAAGAATTCTTAAAGAGAACCAAAAGATCATCGTTGATAAGATTCCAGAACCTTTTGAAGAAATAAAAGTGAAAACATTCAGACAAGGGGTTTTCATGTCTCCAAATAAAAAATAGCTCTTTAATTTCATTGATGAAAATTCAGCATCTAGATCCTTGAGGTCAATAGCAGAACTATCATAGAGAAGATCCCAATTGATAGAAAGGAAGGAGAAGGAGACACACCAAAGAGAGCTTTGAAGGAGTGAAGCTTGGATCTAATGTCATCCTGTCTGTAAACCTCCACCCCATCATCAAGAAACACAATGCCTCATTCCTCCTTTCTTTGCAGTGGTAACTTTTCGAAAGGAAGTTGAGTTACGGTCACCCTCTTTGAGCCAAGTAATTTTAGCTCTCTATATCTAGCAGAGGGGGAGAGGCATACCAAGGGTTGTACTTTTGATATTCGAAGTACATTGCAAGTGGCATTGCCGAGGGTCAAGCAAACCATATGAGGGATGCTATCAAGATTCTCACAAAAGGTAATCATCTTAAAAAATAGACAGTTCCTTGCCAATAAGAGTTTGAGGAAGAATCTTTTCAAGCAAGGCAAAGCCAGAGATGCACAAAAGGTAATCACCTTAAAAAATAGACAGTTCCTCACTAATAAGAGTTTGAAGAAGAATCTTTTCAAGCAAGGCAAAGCTAGAGATGGCCCTCATCACTAAGTCAGTGTCCTAGGCATGGAGAGGGACACCAGAGAGTTCAAGATGAACTCAAATTGAAGATTGTTCGGAGATGCAGAGTCTCTGAAAGATCATGGCTAGATTTTGAAGAAGAAGAACAAATCTTTCAAGTGGCCTCATCGATGGGCATGCAGCAGAGCCTCACAGATCAGAAACATCAGCAAGTATGTATTAAGTCCGATCTCAATTGGGTCCCAATCAAAATTATGAAGAAACGTTCGGAGCACATATCGGATTTAAGGAAGACTCAACAAAGGAGCACCGCTTGATGAAGAGGTGACATACAAGATGCCGGCATTTAGGAGCTAGTTATACCTTTGCACATGATAGTCTTCAATTGGGAGAAAACTGAGGCACTTGTTGGATGACCAGGAATGACTAAGCTGCCATGATCCTCCCTCCTCTGACTAGCTCGATAGGTGCGCGGGGAGTGCCCGACCTTTCTACAAATGAAGCATACAAGGCCATGAAGGCAATCACTATGAAAGTGCTCAAGTTCGCCACATCTAAATCATTTGCCTAGTTTGAAACCCCAAGGTCTCTGCTTGAGATTTCCTCTAGATGCAAGCTCCAGCTCCTACCATTTAAGTATTCTGTCGAGGTTCTCATGTTAATGGAGGATTGAAGAGGCTATCCACTGGGATGTTGGGTCAGAGGGAGAAGTACGGAGGTTCCTCTATGAATGAGTAGATGTACTATTCTAGATAGCAGAAGCAGCAATAATAGCATAGCAGGCAGCTTCCCAAAGACAGCATTTAAGGGGCTATTTACTGCCCCATTAGCTCTATAGTTATGATCCGATCTTCCCAGAGACACCGCGTTTACGCCAGTAAGGATCATACTCTATCCAGAAGAAGGAAGGACTTCCAGCTAAAGTTGGTCGCAAGTCTATTAGGCTATCCACGGCAACCACCAGTGCTATGAGAATTTTGATTCCTCCAGGTCCACTAGCTCTGTCCTATCCACCTGCTCCATCTAGACCTCATCTTCCCTACTCTCCAAAAATTTGTCCTTTTGAAAGAGAGTTTGTAGACTTCATAATTCACCATAAAATGATGAACAACTTAACTTACAGTTCTGTACATAAACTTGAAGTATGCATGAACCATAACTCTAATACTAAGCACACTTTCTAATTCTTCATCTTTCAATGTCCAAATCCAACACACATATAACCACTATGTTTCTTCCATATACTTTAATTTCAAACAAATATACTTTATTGAAAAAGAAAAAAGAATAAATTGCAATCAAGATAAACCCAATTCAATATATCTTCCAAAGAATAATTAGGAAAAAGAACTTTCTAAATAGTCAATTATTTCACTAACATTGTAGTCCTGTTTCATCATATTAATTCCATATTCACTATTCATACATACTGTTTTAAGACAAGAAAGACCTAGCATCCAAATCAGTATACATGAATCATAACTCTAATATTAAGCACACTTTTTGATTCTTCATCTTTCAATATCCAAATCCAACACACATATAGCCACCATGTTTCTTTCTTATACTTTAATTTCAAACTAACATACTTTATTGAAATATCCACAATAGCACTGGAGCTGGCAATAAGCCTGCTGTGATGGCTGCAATCTACTGCAGCCTAAGGTGGTACGAGGAGGTGGTGCTGGTGGTGGCAGAGATGCCAAGGGTTAGAAGGAGAGCATGGAGATCGGAGAGGTTTCTTAGGTTCCAATTGGGATTTTTTCTCGAGCATACGGATTTTTGTGCGAGTTGTGATGATGTGAGCGATGAAGGGATGAGAAGGAGGCAGTGCCACTGCTGAGCGGGCGGTGGTGGTAGTGCTGGGGGGCCAGAAGGAGAGCACGAAAATTGGAGGGGTTTTTAGGTTCCAGTTGGAGTTTTCCTCGAGCATATGGGTTTTTGTGCGAGTTGGGGTGATGTGAGCGTCAGAGGGCCGAGGAGGAGGAGGCAGTGCCAGTGCTGGAGCGAGCAATGCAAGCAGTGCCGGGGTCGGAAGGAGAGCACAGAGATCGGAGGGGTTTTTAGGTTGCGATTGGGGTTTTTCTTGAGCATATGGGTTTTTGTGCGAGTTGTGGCAGGGGCACCGAGAGGGCCTCACAACGGCCTGTGAAGACGGTGAGGAGGCGGAGGGTGGTGGGGAGGCCATCGGTGAGGAGAGAGAGAGGAGGCAGAAGCTAATTAAAAAAAAATCGTACATTGCATGGGTTAGAAGCTAGTATACATATTAAAATGGAGGCTTCTCAATATATATTTCATCTGACACGTGGCTCTCTTCTTGGATCGGTGATCGTCACCAAGAGGCGGAGCCGTCCTCTACGATGCACCTACATGTGCTCAAGATCCCCGACGGGCATGACATGGACTCACTCCCCACTTCGCCTGGCTGTGGAACCTCGGGGTCTACATCCTCTCCAGCATCGGCACCGGCACCATCGCCAACATCGCTCTCCGCCAGCCCTCCCTCCCTGCACCCCCCACTGCACGGGAAAGGAACAGTGCAACAATGTCATCCGTACTGCTTGGCTGTTGAACAGTTCACCATGTATAAATGCGGTGCTAGGCCGTCGGCATGTGGAATTTTGGGAAAGTGGAGGGAGCTGCATGTGAGTGGATCGTGACTCCTAATCCACTCCCCTTCTCCTATGTTTCGAGCCCTCTACTATCTCTCCTGCAACTCGAGCTCTGGCTCGGACCCCATCACCACCGCGCTGCTCTCCTTCCTTTCCATGGCCCTCCCCAGTGTCCCTCCCGCCATCCTCTGGAGTAAACGGCCTTATTTGCTGAATCTCTGGTTTGGATTGTAGGTTTTGGGTCGCTACTGGAGGGTGGCGTGAAGGCTGGTTTGAAGTGCGTCTCTCATGATCTCCTCATGGTTGGAGACAAAGGGAGCTAGTCAACCGTGTCCATGCTCTATGGAGTTCTTATTGGCTTTGTCACAGGCCACCGTCCAAAGGTATGCTTTCTACTAAATAGTCTATTGAAAATTATTGTCTAAATAACATGTGGTTTTGTGGGCACCAGGAATACAGTTCATGTCCCTTTGTACAAATTTTATGCATATTTTAAATGCACTGTTATTGGTTTTGCATGACAAAATTTGGACAAGCTAAGTGGAAACAAAGGTTACAAACTTGTGCACTCATATCTACGAACAACGCCATATTGAGGATTATATTATCTAAGTGGAGGGAGCCATGTGTGAGTGGATCGCGACCCTCACCAATATCCGAAAGGCCATATAGTGACTTTCCACAAGCGGACCAATCATTATATACATTGCACATCTTCTCAGCCCCTATTGAAGAAATATACTCACAATCCACTCCCTTTCTCCACTATTTCGAGCCCTTTTGGAAACTAACTACTAATAGCTTCGGATGAGACTATTATGGCGACATCCTCCATTTCATGCCGGACAATGACAACGATAGGGACATCAGAGCAGCTTTTTGCTAAGGTAAAGTTACTTACTAACCTTTTGTTATTTTGACAAATAACATTTATATGCATTGCCAATAATTTTTAAGGTCTTAATCATCCAATTAAGAGATCATATTACGTAAGCCTTGGACCAATTAGTATGGCAATGAGATGTAGCAATATATCATTTACTAAATATTGATAGGAGTAAAAATAAATTATGATACTCAACACATTTTACATTTGAAATGATTGGCATGGCCGATGACTAACACATAAGTATTAAAATGTTGAATTAAGCAACTTTCTGTTTTCGATTGAGCAGTTCACAGAGTCCAACTTTTTTATTTCAAAAAATTATTTTGTTTGGCTTTTGCACCAGGTGAAAGGGCTCTATTTTTGGAATGCCTTTATTTTCTTGGATTGATGAGTGGTTTGGGATGACCATGGAGCATGTGTGTGAGTTGGCAAGGGAAAATGATTTATTACTCAATAAGGTAAGTTATTTACAAATCACAAGATACTATTGATGAATATTTTATCCTCTCTAATAACCAGCATTATGAAAGATGCATGCAATTTAAATCATAGAAGCTTTCAGTATCTCTAAACATGGATTTCTTGCTTAACATATAAAGTTAAGACGAATGATAATAGGCTTTTTTATAAGAATTAATTGAACCATCAAGTTTTTTAGCAAATTTTCCATCTCTTTATTTATTAAAGTAATGCAGTTGGTTGTTATTTACCTCATTGCTTCATAAATCCATAGTCACTTAAATGCCAACTTACTAGAAGCAGGTCATAGATAGCTCATAATGTATACCATATAAATACCAAAATAAGAGACCATTAGATAGCAAGACTTCTCATTATCTGTTTCCTAAGAATTGGACCTCATAACTTTCACAACTAATGACTCTACAAAGCAACACTACTGACGCTAGGAAAGTGGCCGATCGGAGACTTGGCCTTCAAGATCAAGTATCTCGTGAGGCAACAGGTGAGTAGGCTTTTGGATCTGCCTGTTTGGACTCTTGCATCTCCTTTTTTTTTTTTAATCAATTTTGTAAGTTTGATAAAATGATTCTTTGTGTGTAGTTTCATTATGAATAATTAAGGATAGTGAATATGCAAAACATCATAACCAAGGTCTCTAGTTTCGTCATCGACAGTAAAAATCTCATGCCATACATTACATGGGGTTATAAGCTAGTACAACTCGAAAAGCATAGCACATACATTTGCTAATTAACTTCACTAATTAATACTTCAACTCAACGGAGCACTAAAATTCTATCCAATCACATCCATAAATAGCACAATATAAATATAACCGATAGGTCAAGAAAGAAAGTAGCTCCCAAGAATAGAAAAGAAGAAGTGGAGTGGAGATAGGGGCTCACTGGTTAGAGTAGGGTCAGTCATTGGCCGTGGCAAGCTGGAAGGAGAGGAGAATTATATTTAAATTATTGAATACTATCCAAGATAGCATTTAGGATGACGTATAGGCGTTATGAAATTTGGTGATCACTTTTGGATGGACAAATATCCTTGCAGTATTTATAAATCTAATAAATAGAATAGTTAAATCTTTTTTGGATCAATATGTCATAATTTTCATTAATGCTATGCTAATGTATTCTAAAGGCCAAGAGGAGATTGAGAAACATTTGAGAATAGTGCTACTGACCCTAAGGGAGAAGAAAATTATGCAAATTAAAGAATATGAGTTTTGATTGCATAGTATCTTCTTTCTTGGGCATGAAATTTTTACATATAGGATCAATGTGGATCTAAAGAAGGTGGAGGTAATTATAGATTGGAGCTAATCAACTAATGTATTTGAGGTGCCAAGATTTTCCTAGATTGGAGCCAATCAACTAATGTATCTGAGGTCCCAAGTTTTTCCTTAGGTTAACTGGATATGACAAGAGGTAAGTTAGTGGGTTCATACAACTTGAAGGCCCTGATCATCATGAGAAATTTACACTGATCATCCAATTGTTTATGGTCCACAACCATCTTGCCATACTTTTGCAAAGAAATAGCAACTCACCACCAACTCAATATGAACATGCTCTTATCCATGAAGATATCTATGGAGAAATCTATACGAAATTTCCTCCTAAGCTTGGATGCAAAAGGGAGACTCGTCTTCTTAAGCTACAAAAATCAATTTATAGTCTTAAGCAAACTTCTCATAATTGGTTCGAGAAGCTTGCTCGAGCTATTCACCAAGCTACATTTTACCAATCATATGCTCATAACTTTCTCTTTATCTCTAACAAAGGCGGCTTGTCAATATATATATATATATATATATATATATATATATAGTA
>KE505103.1:414756-425771 GCA_000441515.1 Elaeis oleifera
TTCTCCGTCGAGATGAACAATGATATTCTCGACACTCTCGGTGTGCCACTCATCATTCCCAATGTTCTCCCTCTCCTTCCCATCTCAATAGTATTAGGAAGGAGAAACGACTGCAAACGCCCTCCATGTCTCCTTCAAACTCATTAGATGGTTCTACCCCCAGAGTTTTTCAATGGTGATTCGATGATTATAAACATAAATTTTAGAAGATCAATCGCCAACTGGCTCAGCTTCAAGTAGAAGGTCGGAAGTCCTCCAACGACTACAATTTTCACACCGTCCAGCCGCTTTTTCGGCACATCTTGGACCAACCAATCCCATCTCGGTTCAAGATGCCTCAGGTGGAGCCATACGACGGATCCACCGACCCGATCGACCACCTTGAGAGCTACAAGGCTCTCATGATAATTCAGGAGGCAACCGACGCCCTCTTATGCATCGACTTTTCGGTAACTCTTCGAAAAGCTGCTCGAGCTTGTTACTACGGGCTTCAATCGGGAAGCATATATTCTTTCGGACAGCTAGAACATTCTTTTGTGGCTCACTTCAACACCAGTCGAAGGCTACCACGAAATTCTGATAGTCTCTTCTCGATTAAACAAAGAGAGACTGAAATACTTTGAGATTTCGTGGCTCGTTTTAATACGGCCATGCTTGAAGTCAAAGACCTCAATGAAAATATGGCTATCTTGATCATAAAAAGAGGTCTGAGGGAATCTCGATTCACATATTCTTTGGATAAAACTCTTCCTCAGACTTATGCTGAACTTTTGAAGCGTGCATACAAATATATGCGCGCAGATGAAGGAGCTTATGATCGGTGTCAAACAGAAGGCAAAAGTCAGAAGAAGAAACAGAAGAAGGGAGAAGCTCCAGTCGAATCAAGTCGGCCACCATCCAATAAGCGAGCTTCACCCCGACGACAGAGTCCAAAGAAGGGTTACGACAGGTATGACTCCTATACTTCTCTTTCTGCTCCTCGTACGCAGATCTTTATGGAGATCGAAGGAGCGAAATATCTACGAAACCCCCACCAATGAAAGCGTTACCGAGGAACCATGACCGGAAGAAGTATTGTCGGCTCCATTGTGATCATGGTCATAATACCGAACAATGCATCCAGCTCAGGGATGAGACAGAAGCCCTGATTCGATGAGGCTATCTCAGAAAATATCGGAGAGATCCGCCGACTCAACCTTCTGCTAATCGATGACCTCAACTGCAAACCGAGGAAGCTGTAAATAATCAACCAACTGCAGGGGTGATTAACATGATCTTCGGACGACTGACAGAGGGGCAACTTTCGAAGATGAGTCGGCAAAGTAACGAGACTCAACAATATAATAACTTTTTCGAAAAAAAATATTCGAAGAATTCAGACTCCCCATGATGATGTTGTTGTTGTTTCGACAACAATAGCGAACTATGATGTAAAAAGAATCCTTGTAGATAATGAAAGTTTAACCGTTTGTTTTATTCGATTTTCTTCCGAATGCGACTGTCGACTAACCGACTCAGAAGAATCTCGACGTCATTGGTCGGCTTCACAAGAGATGCTGTCACAATGGAGGGAGAAATTTTCTCTCTTTAACCGCTGGGACCAAACCACAACAGAACACCATTTCATAACGTTCACGGTGGTTCGAGTACCTTTGGCTTATAATATCATATTCGGACGACCTGGGCTTAACGCTTTGAAAGTAGTGGTTTTGACATACCATTTGTTAGTTCAATTTTCGATAAAATATGGAGTCAGAGAGATGCGTGGAGATAACAACTCGCCCGACGTTGCTTCCTTGTCTCCACCCAAAATAATAAACCTGAAGACTCTTTGCCTGTTGACAAATTGGACCAAAGAGAAAATCAAGAGAGGGGTGAACTGGTTGAACAACTGATTTCCATCCCGTTAAAAGAAGAAGATCCCGAGAAAATGGTCTGAATTGGATCACAATTACCTGACTCAGAACGGCAACAACTAATAAAATTGCTCAGAGCCAATGTCGACATTTTTGCTTGATCGGCCACCGACATGCCTGGATTTTTTAGAAATAATAACTCACCGACTTAACATCAATCCAAATGTTAAGCCGATGAGACAGAAGAAGCGACCTTTTGCTCTTGAAAGACAAAAGGTCATTGATGAAGAAGTCGACAAATTCTTCACAGCAGGCTTCATCAGAGAAGCTACATATCCCAACTGGCTTACCAACATAGTAATGGTAAGAAAAGCCAATGAAAAGTAGAGGATCTGCATCGACTATACTAATCTGAATGTAGCTTATTCGAAGGATAGTTTCCGTTGTCGAAGATTGACCAATTGGTTGATGCGAATTTTGGCCACCGACTTCTGAGTTTCATGGATGCTTTCGCTGGATATAATCAAATCCGTATGGCACTAGAAGATGAATAGCACACGATTTTTGTGACCGACAAAGGCATATACTGCTACAAATAATATCTTTCGATCTGAAAAATACCGATGCTATCTATCAATGGCTCGTCAACAAGATCTTCAAGACACAGATCGGACGAAATATAGAAGTTTATGTGGACGACATGCTGGTGAAGAGTCCCCAAACTTCAGATCATGTTCGAAATCTGGAGAAAATTTTTGACACACTCCGACGATATCAAATGAAATTAAACCCAACTAAGTATGCATTTGGGGTAACCTCCGAAAAACTTTTCAGATTTTTGTTCACAACGAGAAATCGAAGCTAATTCTGAAAAATCAAAGTCATTATTAACATGAAGCATCCGAGTTCAAAGAAAGAGATACAGCAACTCAACAGAAGAATTGTCGTGCTCAGTCAATTTATTCTAGGTCGGTCGAGAGATGCTTGTCATTCTTCAAAACTTTGTGACAAACGAAGAATTTCTCATGGTCGGATGAATGCCGACAGTCCTTCGAAGACTAGAAACAATACTTGGCTTCTCCACCTTTGCTCACAAAATCAAGGGTCGGAGAGACATTGTATCTCTACTTGACAATTTCGATAGAAGCAATTAGTTCGGTGCTCGTCTAGGAGGATAAGAATCAAATTCATCAATCTACTATACCAGTAAAGTACTTCACAATGTCGAAGTCTGATACTCAAGAACGGAGAAAATAATCTACGCCCTAATCATATCGGCACAACGACTTCGTTCGTACTTCTAAGCCCATCCGATTGTAGTTCTGACAGATCAACTGCTGAAGGCAATCTTACATCGACCTAACACGTCAGGTCGGATGGCAAAGTGGGCAGTGAAACTTGACGAGTTCGACATTTAATATCGCCCACGACCGTCCATGAAAGCGCAAGTCCTAGCCGATTTTGTCGTCGAATGTACTATATCCGACAATAAGCCAAAAGATACAGATGATAACACAATAAAAGAGACTACGACTCCCAAATCTGACTTAAAGTTAATCTGGGTGCTGCACATTGATGGAGCATCTAATGCACAAGGTAGTGGAGCTGGCCTCATACTCATGAATTTCGAAAGGATAGTCACTGAGTACGCCCTTCGGATCAACTTTAAAGCCTCAAATAATCAAGCCGAATATGAAACACTTTTGGCCGGCTTGAAGATAGCCAAGGAGCTTGAGATTTATAGTTTGAAGGTTTTCACCAACTCACAACTGATCGCTGGACAGGTCAAAGATGAATTTGAGGCCTGCAACCCCATTATGATGAAGTACCTTCAGAAGGTAAAAGATTTTGCAGCAAGCTTGAAATATTTCAAGATCTTTCACATTTTCAGAATCGAAAATGCTCGAGTCGACATACTTTCACGACTGGCTACTGCCGCTTTCAACTCATTGGGTCAGATATTTGTTGAATGCCTCGAATAGTCGAGTATTGATAAAGTCGAGGAGGTATTGCAGTTCACTATCGAACCAAGCTGGATGGATCCGATCATTCAATACCTGACCGATGGGACCTTTTCACGGACTCCTCAGAGGCTAAACGACTCCGATAGACGGCCTCTCAATATATAATAATGAATGGTTATCTTTACAAGAGATCATTCTCTCTCTCCTTGTTGAAGTGTTTAGGACCTACAGATGTCGACTATGCACTTAGAGAAGTGCACGAAGGGATTTGTAAAAATTACTTGGGCGGTAAGTCTCTAGCTTATAAAGTTCTGCGATAAGGATATTATTGACTCACCATAAAACAAGATGCAACTAAACTTATCCGAAGGTATGAACCATATCAAAAGTATGTAAATATATAACATCAACTGGCTAGTCAGCTGACATCGATTGTAGCAGCACGGCCCTTCATACAATGGGGGATTGACATACTTGATCCTTTTCTCCCGATATCTGGTCGAAAAAAATTCATAGTGATCGCCATCGACTACTTTACCAAATGGGTAGAAGCTGAACCTCTGATGCAAATTACTGAAAATAACATGGAAGACTTCATTCAAAAATTCATCATTTACAGATTCGATTTGCCACATACCATCATCACCGATAATAGTCGACAATTTGACAACCAAAATTTTAGAGAGTTTTGTGTGAAGTTTCATATTATGCACAAACTCACGTCAATCGGCCATCCACAGTCAAATGGCAAGGTGAAAGTTACCAACCGGACAATCTTACACGGGCTAAAAACTCGACTGAATGAAGCCAAAGACCTCTAGGTAGAAGAATTATATCCGATCTTATGAACGTATCGAACGACTCTCCACATACCGACTGGAGCATTCCCCTTCAACTTAGCTTATGGGACAGAAGCAATGATACTGCTTGAGATCGGATTGCCGTCAACAAGAGTAGAGCAATATAGTAAGCCGAGCAATTTCAAATATCGGAGAGCCGACTTAGATCTCCTTCTAGAACTCCAACAGCAAGCTCAAGTTCGGATGGCTGCATATCGGCAAAGGATAGCCCAGTATTACAACGCAAGAGTCAAGCCGAAGGTCTTCGATCAAGAGATTTAGTCTTAAGAAAAATAGAAGTCTCAAAATCTTTGGATCAAGAAAATTATCTCCGAACTGGGAAGGACCTTACAAAATATCCGAAACTCTTAGATCGGACGCATATCAGTTAGAAATTCTCGAAGGGTCGGTGATTCTCCGAATATGAAATGCCGACAACCTAAAGATGTATTATCAATAAAGTTGTTGATATGTATATTATTTAAAATACAACTAGAATTTCAGAATCGTAAGTCTTTGACAAGTTTTATCAACTACTGGCTATATGTCGGCTTCCATTGCCAAAATCGAGCTATCTACTGTACTTTGACGTAAAGTTTATCTCAACCTCCACAATAAAAATTGAAGAATCACCTGTTTCGATGATAACTATATTTCGGTTCTCATACAAAATCGACATACCGATTGCAATCTCAACTGATATCGACTACACAGGCTTTCACCGCCAAAGATGAATCATCGATTATTCTTCGGTTCTCAATGTTGGCTCTCCATTATAAAAGCTGACTATCGTCGAAAGACTAATATGTCGACTTAGTTCCAACTAAGTAGAACGAAAAATACCAAAACGATCAAGATCGAATTGAAATTATACTGACTAGATTATGGCCAGTCGAGGGATATTCGGCTTGCCATCGATTATCAGATAATTCGACGTACAAGCCCGACCAAATATCGGGCACGGGATATTCGACCTACAATCATTATCCTAATTTTTATTAAGTACGTCAAAACGACTGCGTGACTGATGGACATTCTACAAATCCTACCAAATGATCAGGTCATCGATTATTGTTCGGTAGTTATTCTACATTGCAAGCATTGTGAACAAGTAAACAAGAACCTAAACTTAGAAGGAGAATACTTCATTCACTGTCAAAAAAGAGTTACAAATTGGATCGAAGTCCGACTACAAGTATCAGATTACAGAAGCAAAAAAAAAGGAAATACACCGACTAAGCTTCATCATCCTTCCTGTTCTTTTGCTCGGGTGTAGCATCGTCAACTTGAATGATTTTGAGCCCAGTCGGTGCTTCTGCTTGAGTCAGAACAGCTTCTTCTTCAGCAACTTCATCTTCTGATCTTGGAGGGACGATACTGCTCAAGTCGAGGCTTGGGTATAATTTTTCGATCGCATCTCGACCGTCTTCATACTCGATGCAATACGATACGAAGCCACTTTCGAGGATCTCTGCTTTGAATTCTTTGTACCTCAAAATTCTCAACTGTCCAACTCAGTGCTTTCCTTGCCGACTCTGCTTCTGCCTTTGCCAAATTGGCATCGACTTGAGCAGAGGACAATTCTTCTTCGGCCAGTGCCAACCTTTCCAGACTGGCCTGATGACGTCCACGCTCGGCTTCGAGTTCTTTGATGCATCCATCTCGCTCTCATCGAAGCCGGTGGATAGAGTGTTTCTTGCTCTTGACCTGTGACTTAAGACCCAAAATAGCCTCGTGAGCCGACTTAAGTTCGGCCCCCGAGGAGGCCAAATCGTCAGTTAGTCAGGAAACCTCCTCCTGAAGTTTGGCTTTCCACTTCGCTACTGACTTAAGTTGTTCAAGCGTAGCTGCTTTCTCAGCATCGGCAGCTGCCACCTTATTCTTCCATACACTATGGACGTCGGCGAACTTCGTGTAGCCAGTCTCCAGATCAGACATGTCATGGATCAACTGCAGATAGAGAATAAGTCGGGTTAAACAAAATAAAAAAATAAAAAAAATTTACCAAAGAGACTTACCTCGATGATTGTCGGATAAAAGGACAAAAATATCTCGACCACCAATCATTTCCTCTGGCGCTCCCGATCAACCAGAAGAAAGTTACCTGACACAGTCATTTGGCTAGTACAGAATTAACCAGGGTCGATTCATCGACGGACACTTGGAGGTCGAAGTGCACCGCATGGCCCTCCAATGCTGCATCATCTGCCAATGCCATCGGGGCTTCCCCGGTCTGCTATCGGCGGTCCCATGTTTGAAAGTGAGGGAAAGCTTGAGCTTGACTGCGCCCCAACTGAAGGAGCAACTGACGCAATCGCAGATTGTTCGAGTTCTCTTGCCTCGGCCTGAACCTCCTCAGATGGTGAGACTATCGATATTATTTCGGTAGTTCCCCTCGCCGTCTTTTTCTCGAACGACGCAGCAGGGAGCATTATCGGAGCTGACAGTACCAAGATTGGTTCAGGAATCGATGCCGATGGGGCATCGAAATCCACGATCGATGTTGAAATGCCGACTGGAGCTGGTGCTTGATGCCTCTTCGATGGTTGTGAAGGCCCAACCTCAGATGTGGCCCTCTTCTTGGCAGCGTGCTGACGAATGTCGGCATTCAATACTCGTACCCTCTGCTGCATGGTTGCAATTATAATGGAGGTCAGTACAATTCAGCAAGTAAAAAAAAGTCAGAAATAACCGACCAACTGTACTATACCTAGATGAAGAATCAAACTAAGGCCAGCATCATAAAGGGCCTGTTAGATTACAAGCTCTCTCTATTTCGACACCGATATGTTTTTCAGCTGGTGAAAGTCCTCCTGGTCGTTGACCTCTACTCGGCTGTTATCGTTGGGACCAATTCGTGGATCGCCCCAACGAGAAGGAAAACCCCAAGGAAGGGAAGAAGAAGCAAAGAAAAACTGATTCTTCCATCTATGAATGGACGATGGAAGATCGATAATAAAGGAGAGGTCTTTTCGGGGGTTGAAGAACTACCACCCTCGGACCTTCGGATGAGGTCGGAGGATGAAGAAACCTAAAAAAAGAAGAGCGGGGCATGGTCGGCAACATCCGATACAGTAAAGCAAAGCTAATTATCAGTCGGACCGAGTTCGGTGCCAGCTGAGTCGGACAAAGTCCGTGATAATCCAAAATATTTCGAACAAATTTTAAAATCAAAAATTGAAGACCCACCCGAAGATCTTCGATATAGAAGGCCACCTGGCCCGAAGGTGGGTTATTCACCCGACCATCGGCCTTAGGGGCGAAAAGTTGAAACTACTCCGGGATACAAAACTGCTCCCGGAGCCATTCAACGTTCGATTCTGAAAGTGAAGAGGCCTTTACATCTAGACTCGACTGGGATTCATCAGTCGGATTCTTCGACCGATCTTCCCGAGAAGGAAAGCCCTAGCCATAAGAATGACTCTAAAGAAGACAAAGACTTTAGAGGAAAGGACTCAAAAAAAGATGAAGTTGATCTGAAAGTTGGAAACGATAACTTTGGGCGTTGGGGCAACAATCCGGCAGAGTCCCAGCACCAAAATAGTGAAAAGTAAAATTTGACTGAGAGCGATCCTTTATATAGGATCCCTCAACGGTCGAGATGAAGGCCGTCAAATCGAAGATCTATCAGATGACGATATGTGGCAACATCTGGACCGACCATTGATCGAACGGTTCAACGCACCTGCCCCAGATTGAGCCACATCATCTTTATCCGTGTGAACAATTCTGACCCAATAACATTCGGACACGTGGAATAAATCTACTTGTTAGAATCATATCATCAGACATCGAATCGATTTTCGAAATGATGCCTGACACTGACAACTGATACCGAATCGTCCGGTCAGTTTGACAGATGACTGTACCTACCAACATGATAAAATAGCCAATCATCCGTATCTCCAAGTAAACGGCATCAAAATCGGGATTCGATGTGACAAAAATAACTTCCTTCATCCAATGCGATAAATTACGTGGTAATATACACATCGACTTACCTTGGACTTGAAAGTGGGGGCAACTATTGGGGTAAGTCAATCGACCCCGATTCAGATCAACCAACTACCAACTTCGACTTAACAACCGCCGACCGACCAGACATACAATCACGACCGACTCTACATCGGCTGATTATGCGGTTCCGACTTTTCATCGACCAACTGAACGAATCGCACCGGCCTACTGCCAGCTGACCGACTAATGATTCGACTACTACTGATCGATAGTGGACGACTTAGACTGACGGACATAACAAAACTACTAACCGATGATCACTCATGGATTCTACCGACATATGGTCGGTTCTACCGACATATAGTCGGCTAATCTACTCAACATGCCATAACCGTCACGAACGGTTACCGACCGCATATTACGATGTGATCAGTGGGACTTAACGATTCACTACGTAATTATGGTCCGATGATTTAGCGCCATAAAATACGGGATCACGTCCGACGGTTACGAAAACCTCATCTATAAAAGAGGGTAAGAAAATAGGACTGGTAAGCCAACTTTGGCCAAAACTCTGCTATTGCTTATATTCAACTCCTGTTCATCAACTTTCCTCTCTGACTTAGACATCGGAGGTCCCCGCTGGATACAAATCCGATAGGGTCCCCGCTGGATACAAATCCGATCTGCATGGACGCTGTTTTGCAAGTGTTCGTTCCAGACGACAGGTGATAAAGAGTTGACCGCAACAGACTCCAAGACCCTCCATGAGATCATGGGGATTCGTAGGCTACTCTCTCTTTGTTACATATACTTCCATTTCTGAATCTATTTCAAATTTATTCATGGCGAACGGAGATATTAAACTCCATTCGCCACGTATTTACTCTCTATTTAACATGTGTTAAGGGGTTTTACAGGGGCGAGGAATTCGTGATGTGAAAAAAAATGAGCTTCGAACTCCGTGATAGTTTTTTTCCTACAAGTTTTTATGGCCACCAACTCGAAGACCCTCCACAAGATTCGCAGGCCACTCCTCTCTTTATTAAGAGATACAAGCTTTGGACTTTGTGATGGATTTTTCCTCATAGGTTTTTCTCGCCACCGACTCCAAGATCCTCTATAAGATCATGGGATTCGTAAGCCACCCTTCTCTCTCTTTATTACATATACTTCTTGTTACGGGATCAGAATTATAAAAAAATTGATCCTACATCGGCTATGAGTCAAAAATAACTCTAATTTATATGGCTAAATCCTTGAGATCTCTCTTTTTTTTTTCAAGAAGTAAAACTATAAGAGCTCCGATCCAGACCCATCCAAAGGCATTTGAGATGAGGATGCACCGAAGTGAACAATATCCCATGAAGCTCGAAGTTCCCAGGCCATCCAAACCACAAGATCTTTAACCACAACTAACCGCATAGGGCTATCCCCCCAAATAGAGCCCACATATGAGGGAGCTGAGGCCCCACTCCTAGGGGATGACTAACCTGAAAAGCACCCCCGATCGATGTATTGGCCGCAATTTTTCATTTTCTTAGACCTTAGGATCAGCCATCGATCTAGCCATTGCTTGCCGACTCGTGCCTACGGTGGCTACCCCACTCCTGCCGTCGACCTCCGCTCCAGTTGAGCTTTGTCTCGGTTGCCAGCACCAAGGGATGCTTGATTGAAGATGCCCCCAACCCTATCAAATCTAGCTATTAATGGAGAGCAATCGATTGCGCACAGAAAAAAGTCATGTCAATCTCTTGACCCCTAATAACTGGTTTAAGCTACAAATTAAAGCGGCCAGCAACGCATCAGGGATGTAGGCACCACCTACCCGATCTAGAGAAATCGAGTGAGGATTTCAGGAGCATATCCAACAGTCTATATAGCTCTAATCTTAGCCTACAAATAAAGAGGCACAAGGGCCTTTGAAGATACGTAAACAAAAACTTTCATGCACTCTTTTCTCTCTATTCTAGATTATTGATTTGAGTGTCAGAGGATCTCCGTCGGAACCACCTCCAGTTAGAAACTTCTTTTGCAGACCCGATCACCAGCACTTTCATCAGACTGCAATTTGCTCTAGCTATCCTGACCCAAGCTGGAAATCTATAGCAACACTTCTATTCCTATATCTATTCCAAATTTATTATGTCATGGTTGCGGGAATAGGTACTCAAAGATAAGATCGGGTTTGAAAGAATGCTCCAGATTTTAGGTGTTGGAAAAGCTATAAAGAACATATAGTTGTTTGGATGGGATTCTTGGAGCATCCCATTAACTGATAGTGTATACTTTTGGTGGATTAATCTGTTCCACAATTTTGATAGATTCTTAAAAAAAAAGAACAAAAAGAAAGAAAAAGATAGGCACTTAGGGTTGATATACTTGGCTTTTGGCTAATC
>KE505103.1:427912-449324 GCA_000441515.1 Elaeis oleifera
GAAAAAAAAGAAAAGAAAAGAAAAGAAAAGAAAGAAATAAATAAATAATAAAATAAAAATGAGAGAGAGTTTCTTTCCCTTTCCTCTCTTCCTTCAGTCTGAACCCTTACTTTCTCTCTCTAGAATTGAATTTTCTCTCTCTAAAATTTTTTCTCTCTAGATTATTTCTCTCTCTTGATGGATTTCTTTCTCTAAAGTTATCCTTCTAAGATTAGCATAGTGAAAGACTTCATTTTGATGATTTTGATCGAGTTTAGGGAAGAGTCCGATTCCAAATAAAGTTTGATTTGAAATTTGTTTAGATTTAATTTTGAATTAAAATTAATGTAAGAATATAAGTTTGGATAATAGGCACTGAAGAATCTTCTAGAAATTAGTCGATCTATTCATTCAGTGCTCTGTGAAAGATAAGTAATGAATCATCTTCTCGAGATATTTCATATTTATTCTGAAAATAATAATTATTCTTGAAATTATGTATGATTTATGAAATTATGTTTTGAAAGAAAAGTACTTTTGAAATATTATGGTTCGTCGATTATGCACATGTTCAGTGAAAAATTATGATATGTTATGATACAAAAGTATTTTGATACAGATCAAATTTATGCTCTCAGCCTAACTATATTTCAGTGGGCCCCATCAATGAAATTATACGTTGGTACTCAGTTGACCTTGCCAGTGGGGTTGTGCGCTGGTATTTAGTGGACCCTGCCAGTGGGGTTTGTGCGCTGGTATTTAGTGGACCTTGCCAGTAAGGATTGTGTGCTGGTGTTTGTGGACCCTGGTAGTAAGGATTGTGCGCTGGTATTCAGTGGATCCCGCCAATAGGGATTAAACGTTGGTCATAGTCGAGGCTGTTGAGTTACGAGTGTTTTGAATCGAATCGGATTTATGATTATATTATATGTGAATATTTGAAAAAATTGGATTGTATAAAATCAGCATGAAATATATTTTTATATTTATTTGCAGCATTGTTCTTGAAAATTATATAATATCTGAAATATCTAGTTGAGATATTTGTTACTTACTGGGCTGTCTAGCTCATTACCTTTCTTTCTATTTTTCAGATTCAGATAATTAATTGCGAGTATGGGAAGAAATATTGGGATAGAGCTTTTAGAGGCGAGATTTAGCATTGTCAACTTCATTGTACTTAGATCTATTGTTTATTTTAGTAAATTTTATTGGATGTAAGATATTTGATTTAATTACTTCAATTAAATTAAATAATAATTATTTAAATTTATTCTACTGTGATGTATTAATATCGTGATGAGATGTCTTACATACTTATGGAGAGAGTTCTTCATAAGTATGCGGCGGTTGCCACAACCTCCTGCTCGCGATCTCAGACCGAAGGCGTGACAATATCTCAATCCAACCTTATACGTTTGCGGACCTATCAATTTGCTATTTGGAGAATGTATGAATTTCTTCTTGCAAATTTCTCGAATGAAAGTCCTTGGTAAGATGCGTAGGCCTGAATCTGTTCTTCAATTCAGTGAACAAACTAATTCCGAGCTACAATCTTGCTGAATATATGTACACTGATCCGCTTGCATGGTTGTGACTTATCTCTATTGATGCTTCACGAAGATAAAAGATCTAGTAACTTCATTCACTATTGAATCTCAGAAAACAGTGCATGGTAGAGGCACGAATCACCATCATGCCCATCAGCCATATCGCACATTATAAAGTTCAATATATCTGCAATATCATTCTAAAAGACCAAACCACTGGAAACCATGCTTAGATGGGTAAAGGCCTTCTCATGAGCTCAAAAATATAATGGTCATTGATTTTCTCTTAGTCTTACTTGCTACGACTTCTAAAGGTGGTCTTATCTATAATGTCCTTAAGATAGAGAAATTCTGGATAAATTCCAACCCACATGAAAGGCATATCAATATGGTCATCTTTCTGGAGAAAGGCTCATAGAAATCGAAATGACTGAAAATGCAAACTACTTGCACCTGGAAGAAGACTTATGAAGGTTTACCATTTCCTGCAATTGATTTCCAGCTCTTCCCAGTGCAACTTAGGTGTAAGGCGAACTAGGCCTCCATCATGGGATGCAGGGCATGCTGGAGGGCACGATACCAGCGAATATGCCATTTTGAAAAGCTAGAATCGGTAACCTGCTTTATCTTATTACAAAAAGGGTTAAGCATACACTCAAAAAGGCTTGACCAAAAGAAGATCCCATTTCTGATGGCAGCTGCGCATATAAGCATGAAAATAATACCATTTTGCACAAATACTCAATTTTTTTAAGAAATAGAAAACATCTATATTTCATAGCAATTATTTTTTGTAATAAATCTCTGGTTCCCAATTTCTTACCCACTGTCTTCTTCACTCTTTAATTAACCATACACATCACTTACAAAATGAGCTCGGCTCTCCTTCCATTAAAAACTGTGCGGTTGACCGAGATCACTTTTTTTAAGACAGTCATCCATAGAATGCTTCAATTTGGAAAACAAAAGCCAACTCGATAATAGTAGTATAGACCAAAAGCACTAATCTACATTTGGTCCACTTTCTTAATTTACTTGATTTATTTTATCCCCTCTCACTTATCAAAGGATCTAACATGAACCTTCTGTTTCCTCTTCAGCACACCTGTGTTGCACTGAAGGATGCGGGCATATGAAATTGTAAAACATAAAGTGCATAAATCAGGAAACATGCTGATTGTTTACTTGTTGAGGATTACAAGTACCAAACAGGATAGGTTGCGCAATATCTATATAAGTTCTGTTCCATTTATACATTTAAGAGGCTTCCCGACTTTGTACTTCCAAGCCATTACCTACACACAATTGGTACCAAAATTTACATCAGTTTTATGTACAAACGAAATATTAATATCTTATATATTACATGCATCATCACATGATTTAATGAAGCAGCAAACTGAAATTAATTACAAGGTTATGACTTGCCAAAAATAAATAAATAAATAAAGATTACGTGAACTACGGTGTTTTGACAAATACTAGCAAAATCTTTGCAAGCACATTCATACATACATGAAGTAACACAACTACAAAGGCTGGTCAATTTAACCTGACTGACTTCTCATCTTCATCAAATTTTACCAGTATCGGCCTCATTCATGAGGGATTAGCTCAGCTTAGACAATCATAGAACATCACAAAACTTTGTCAGATTGCATTTTGAGGTGTACACAGGCTCCATACAGGTAGACAGAGGCCATTCACAATCATACGTGCTAGTCAAATAATTGCAGATTCCGATTCTGTGATCCATGACATTTCAGGTAGGCTACCAACTGTGCCAGCTCCTAACTACCCTAGTAGCCCATTTTACAACTCCACCATGTGTTCAGTTCCAAGTACTCAAACTAAAGATGCCCAACTTCAAGATGAAGTATGCTTAAGCAAAACCTTGTACCTAATTAGCTCTTCAGATGTGGTCTATGTTGTAGGTTAAGGACTACAAAATTCGCAGTTCTTATTTTACATTTCATAATTAAATTACTTCATTTATTGAAATTAGCTCAAGTTGCACCTACAAGTATACCCATTCATGAGGTGAGGATTGATCTTTGGTCCAGATTACATGACATATTTATGGGGTATGGTTAAAAGTCTAACCTAATCCGGGGCGAAAAGCTCTAGAGGCAATCATAATGCATCTATGCTGTGACCAACTGAAGTAAAATGAAGGATTAAGCTTTTTGTCCAAAATCAAGGATATTTTAGTGAAATAATATACAGTTCTCAGTATCTATGAAAATAAACCCTCATATCCAGTCACTAAGCTTTGCACTGATGACTATCCTACAGCCCTCTCTCTTATCAATATTTCAAACTTCAGAATTCCTATTCATAAGTGGGATTCAGAATAATAGTTCATTTATGTTTTTGAGTTCTTCAAGAAGAGAACAGCATCCTCATTACCGTGACTGGCAAGGTTTTTACAAATGAATTAACATACTGGATTTTTTAAGAAAATTATCACCCTTTTATATCAAAATAAAAAGAGAGAAGAAATTACGCTGGAAATGAAATATTCAACCAGCAAGGAAGATTGATAACATACCTTTTGAAAGCACGTGATCAATGTTTCTAGGACCTTTCTTTGGCTAGAATCACATGCTTTGGGCTCCTTCTTGTGTTCTTGAACGTCTACTTATTTGTAGTATGAATTTGTTGCTAGAAATCCGTTTACAATTGAAATGGAAACTTTCTCTCACAACCTAAGAGTCTATTTGGTTCAAGGGTGGAAAAGGAGATGGAAGAGAGAAGAGGACACTGCTTCGATAGATCTCTCTCATATCTGATCCCCTCATTTTAATAAACGATAGTTAAGGTGTTTGTGGGAGTTATGATTTCCTACTTGATTCTATTTAAACCAGGCAATGGACATGCTCTCATCGGTGCCCAACTTGGTTCCTAACATATCCCACTTGCACATGATGGAATGGCCATGCCTTTTTCATGCCTAATGATACTGCCAAAAACAACCTGAATCCCGCTTATACAGACAAATGGGTAATGCAACCGGCAAATATATCTGCACTTCGGAGCTCCATGCTAGAACCTGTTAGGACCAGAATGGAGACATCAACCCCAAAACAGAAGAAAGAGAACATAGAGTGCTGCTGTATCCGAGGCTCATTTAGTTACACCAGATCAAGCAACTCTCAAACCCTCAAGAGCCATGCTCAACCCTTTAACTTCACATGTATCCACAATTATGTCCAATCTTATCAAGAGGACATAACTGCCAAGTCAGTGAATACACGTGAGTAGTGCAATTTCAAATTTGCCTTCCTTTCACCCCAATGCCACTTGGATCTGAATTAATTGCTTTCCCAATAATGTCTCTTAAGGCCAAATTACTTATGACCATATATAACATACTAGAATATATAACACCAACTCTTTACTTTGTGAAAGTCAAAAATCACATAGGGTACCATTGCGATCAAATTCGCGATCTTTATAACTCTCAGTGAGGAAGCAGGGATCCATTCACACACTCTTTGATTGGTCATTAACCACATGCAACATGAAATGCATGGTACAATAGAGATTCTCCATTTCACACAGTGTACATCTTTACTTAAAACACCATATGGGTCTTAGTTCAATCGCATCTCATGTGCCTAACTCAAGTTCTTCATTTGCTCACTCTCAACAGCATTAGATGAAGCTCTCACAAAGAGCCTCATCTTGGTCCTCACCAAAGCAACACTTCGAAAATTTGAGCTAAACTTGCTCTTTTAGTTTTATAGCTCAACCATGTCTCATCTCTACTCGCTCTATCAGCACCAAGGCGATTGCTTGTGTGACTAAGCTAATTTTAACCAATCAAAATGCATTTCTAGTTGTGCTATTTGTAACTCATACATCATGCCAGAAACACAATTAAAATAAAATTATATCAAATAAATAGTACTAAAAAACCTCATCAATCATATTAATGGAAAATGGGTTATCCAACATGTAAGATTATAAAGTGGTCAATTAGAGAAATACAATCACATGCCATAGTCCTAGGGATTGGACATGTGTCACATACAAATCCCTAGCAATGGGTTTGGTAAGCAGATCTGTAACCATCTGACTCGTGGAAATGTTCTTAGGAGCACTTGTTTTGTTCCACAATGTCTCTAACGAAATGGTATCTCACTTGTATATGTTTCATTCTACAATAATATTTGGGGTCCTTGACATAATTTCATGCAACCACACTATCATAGTAGATGATCATAGGATCTGATGCATAGATCATAATTTCTAGATGCCTAAAGAACCTCCTTAACTAAATAGCTTCCTTCACTAGTGAAGAACATGATATATACTGAACCTTCATTGTGGGTAAGGCTATACAGGATTGCTTCTCACTACTCCAAAATATGGCCCCATTATTGAGCAAGAATGCAAATCCTAATGTCAATATGCGCACTTCTAGGTCACCTTTCCAGTCAACATCATTGGAACCTACTAGCGCAAAACCTGACCCCAATAACGTAGCATATATTTGCTGTTCCTCTGAGGTACATAAATATTCTCTTGACTATATTCCAGTCCGAAACTCCTCGATCAACATGAAAATGGCTAACAGGCCCAACAGCATAATCTATTTCCTATCGTGCACCATTCTAACACATATCAAGCTTTGGACTGCATTGGAATAGGGAAATCTTGACATTTTGGCTCTTTTCTTAGGAGTCTTAGAGCCCATATCAAGGCTTGGGTTCAAATTCTTCTCCATAAAAGTGTCCATGAATTTATAGTTATGCAATGGCATCATTCAAGCGTCTGCTTGATGTAAGTCTCTTCAAATAAACTAAGAAATCTCATGGACAAATCCCTTGGGATCTTGACACCAAGCATATAACTACCTTCACCCATGTCCTTCATCTCAAAGTTGGGGATAGTCACTTCTTAGTGGCATCAATTAATTCCTTGCTATCTCCGGTCAATAATATGTCATCAACATATAATGACAGGATTGGCAAACCACATTCAGATCATTTACCATAAACACGAAGGATTTATTGTCTAGATACCTGCCTTAGGTCATAAATAGATCATTGGAACTTGCATACTTTGTGCTCATAATCTTTAGCTACAAAGCCAACAGGTTGATCCATATAGATATCCCCATCTAGTTCTCCATTAAGAAATGCAGTTTTAATATCTATTTGGTAGAGATCAAAATTGCTATGTGCGATAATGGCTAGATAAGGTGGATCAAGGCAAACCTAACAACTAGAGAGAAATTTTCATCATAATCGATTTCCTCCTTCTAGGTATAACTTTTAGCTACAAGGACCTCTTGGTGGATCCATCTATGTCGAATTTGATCTTAAGAACCTATTTGTTCCTCAACGTCTGGTGCCCATGCAGAAGGTCATCTAAGTCCTAAACATGGTTTACCTTCATTGACACCATTTATTCCTGCATTGCTTTAATCTATTCCCTAGCAATGGGGCCCAAAGTGATGCCCAATAAAAGACAGCCAAGGTTGGCTCTGCCATTTTATTGCTCCAGTTATGTTTCAATGTTGATTATGTCCCCCCATGATCAAAGCATTCTAATGCCACATCACTAATACATCATCGACATGTCAGTGTCGTGTCCCAGCCATGTCATCCTCATGGAATGGATACTTCTATGTCATGTTGCTACTACATCACTGCCATGTGGTAGTCACGTCATCATCAAGTCACAACCATGTCACTACTATGCCACTGCCATATCATCATCATGTCACAGTAACATCAACACAGCATTATAAACACATATGCCACATCACTGACAGATCAATGATGGTGTAGACTGCTTAAGTGCATGGTAGTTAGAATGGAAAATAGGCCACAAGATTTCTTAATTTGAGAATACTACCATTGCGTCTTCGATGGTTGATTTCTTCCTCTCCCTTTAAGTCTTCTTTGCAAGTGACTCCTCAGCCAAATGCCACAAGGCTTGATGTTGAAGGACTAAGATGTAGTGCATCAACATGAAGAAGGAACAATTGCCAAGGATAACAGAGAAGGCAGCAGTGGGCAGTCATCCCGATCAAGATGACTCCACTTCTCATTGCTGCTGGTGGCAAATCGGGCTTAGTCACCTTCACCCCTGACTCCCGCTTCTCCTTTCACTCTGCTCCCTCATCTTCTCCTCCCCAATGTATCACCATGCACGAGCAATGGCATGAGCAAGTCACCGAGCATGGGTGATGTGTGAAAGCCTTTATGCCAAGCCACCGTGCACCAAGGAGTGAGAACTACATGGTGCCACGAGAGCACCCTAGTCCTAGTGGCAACCATTGTGATTAGTCCTGGCCCCACACATTGGTTATTCCAATCCCATTTCAAAACTAAGTGGGGTGGGTCAGAAGGAAGAAGGAAGACCCCAATGGCTGCAACATGCACATGGTCTCCATTGTAGCTAAGACTCCTTCAAAGTCCCCCTTGTCGATGCCAAATACCAGGACCACCTTGGGCAATGCCTAAGGTGTAGACACCTAAGCTCATGACACTGATTTGACCAACAAAATTCAACCCTTATATTTATTTTAGGCCAAAGCAGTGTGTAACCACTATTTGGAAAGCCCTTATAGTGATCTACACATACATGGAAACCATGGATAATTTAGTAAGAGAAAAATGATTTGAGAAACATGGGCTTGAAATTGTTATAGAACTTGTGTTCGGTTTTCTTTCAAATCTCACATTAGAATTAGCTGCAAATTTCCAAGATTGATCATGCTTAATAAATTATCTAATGTATGAAACTCAAGGCTTTATATTAAGTGCATGAAAAGTGGCCGTTAGAGACTCCTAAGATCCTATGAATGGCCAAGCCATGAAAAAAATTGTAGAACCTTTCTTTGGCTAGGATTAGATGCTTTGAGCTCCTTGTATTTTTAAATATCTACTTTCTCGCTGTAGCATGAATTCATGGCCTAGAGTCCATTTACAATTAAAACAGAAAATCTTTCTCACAATCCAAGAGTCCATTATGTTTAGGGATGGCAGAGAGAGAGAGAGAGATATAAGAGAGGAGAGGAGATTGCTTCGATCAATCTCTCTCAGTTCTGATCCCTTTCTTTTATTGCAGGGGTTTGATGTGGCTTATGGGAGTTACGATAACTACACAAGGCAGTTATGACCTTGTAATAACTCCCATTCTAACCCATTTGAACTAGGCAACGGGCATGCTCTCACGAGCGCCCAACCTTGGTTCCTAGGAAACTATGTTAGGTTCGCTTGCTCGCTATGCTCTCTTCACCCAGCCTAAACCCTTTTTAATTCCCTATTTCTTCAAGATAAGGATGGGTCAAGACAGACAAAAAAGTATTAAACCCTTTCTATCTTCATATCGTCTCCTCCTCTTCTCCCTATCTTTTCTGTTTTTACCTTTTACTACTTCAACTTCCTCCATTCCTTTTGTCCATCTTTCTGACTCCTACCCTTCCCCTATTTCTACTTCTTTCCAACCAATAATAGAAATACACATAACAGTTAAAGTTTAACGCCATAGGTATTTTGATCGTAATACCATGATAATACAATAAAATTGATAAACAATGTGCTGGTTCTTACAACTGTGTGTTCATAATGAAGAAAGTAATTGTCAAATACTATTAATGACATCTGTTTCTATGGCTCTGTCCTGTCTTCTCCACTAATTCATCAAATTCCACCACCCTTGAAAAGGTGAAATCAAATTAAGCTGTTATTTGTTAAGTGAAGTTGGGACTTCACAGACATCTACCACCCAATCTCTTAAATCACATCAGACAGGTCACAGTGAAAAGGAAAAAAAATTGTATTATTTCTCCAAATCGAAGATTAGATAGTTCCGTGAAAACTAATTTTCAAACAAAAGAGGATGAAATCCTTACTAAGTCTCTGTGGTTATGCCTGCAGAAATCCCAACTAATTGAACAAATATCAAGAGCAGACACAAGGTGCAAAACGGGGAAAAAAAAGAACGGAAAGAAAGTGTTTACCATCTGGATCGAAGAAGAAGACCTGCCTCGTCTTACCATCCGGTTGGATCGTCTCAAACGTCTCAATCCCTTTTTCCTAAAAAATTTTTCCAAAAAAGAAAGAAAGAAAGAAAGAAAGAAAGAAAAAGGAATTAACTAACAAAGAATTCAGGGACTTTACAAAGCATAGGAGAGGAGGGGCTAGAAGACTAGACTTGCCTTGAGGGTTCGGACCAAAGAGTCGAAATTGGAGACGGAGAAAGCGAGGTGATGTCCCCGGGGGAGAGCACGGGGATCGGCGACGGTGGACGGAGGGGACGATGAGCTGCTGCCGTAGGGGCTCACCGGGAGCTTGGACTGGGGGTTCCTCTCGATGAGATGGAGGGCTACGGAGGGTTAAAGGGAAGACTAAGCCATATCACTTCGAATTCCGCGAATTTGGGGCTTCGATCCTCTCAAACCCCAGCACCTGAAAGCAGAAGAGAAGAAAATATCTTCAGTTCAATCTACTGGTTGGGAAGGGAAAAGATGAAGGATTTATCTCTTTTGCGTCGGTCTACCGTCTACCTCCTGATAGAAATTGGCGAGACGTTCCAAGTCGGAGGATTCCCTAGCGATGTGGCTAAGCCGGACGCCCTCGACGGTCCCCATGACGACGACGAGCGAGACGGCGAGGAGTGAGGCGGATCTGTAGGATAGATCCGTGGAACGGAGATAGAGGAGCAACCCTTCCGTCCCTCACATCATTTGTACCGAAAATAAAAAAGCGGGCGGGGAATCGAAGGTTACTTCGTGGGGCCGCCCATGGAAACATCATACGCGCGTTGCCTTTTTTTTTTTGACGGTAATGAATCGAGTATTTAGTACTTGCTGCTCGGTATTGAATTGACTGCAATAGTTACAGCAAGTTAAAGCCATCATAAGGATTCAAACGGATCGTGCACGATCTATTTATCCTGATCTCCGGTCTAATACGATCCTAAATTTGAGGTCTGCCGCCTGCACGATCCATCAACCATCAGACCCATAAATCTGATGGACGGTCATTTTATTATTTTAAAAAAATTAATTCAAATAAATCGTGCTGGACACGATCCATCTAAGCCTGTTACGGACCATATCAGATGCAATCAATTTAATGTTGTTATGGATCAAGCCTGGTAACGATTAAATTTTTTATTTTATTTTTTGAATTGATAATAATTATTTTAAAAAAAAATTATTCTAATCCACCTAACATCCATAAAACAATTAATTTGAGAGATATTTAAAAAATAAAAATATTAGATTCCTACAAATACTCCCTCCTCTTCCATTTTCACCACACCAAATCAATTCTCTTTCTTCTCTGCTACTTACTCTTCTAGCAATATTAGCAAGTGTTCAATTAGCAATTAGTAAGTATTCAAGTGCTATATAAAAAGAGGATTAGTTCATTTATTGGAGCCTTAGAGATCTTTATTGAGGTCCTAAAGAGGAATGAGGAGCACAAGAGAAAGCTCATAAGTCTCTGCCTACGGTCTATCTCTACTTAATTTCTTTGTTTGATAAATTTTTTTTATTTGCATAACTCATATTTAGATATGGCATCTTTTGATGAGAGTCATTTTGACATTCCCTCGATTTCAGAGAGAGAAGAAACTACTATTCCTGCTCACTCTAAAACTAATACTGAAGGTCAAGGCTCTGTCTCTTCTTCCCGTAAGAGGACTAGTGCCGTATGGAATGACATTGAAAGAGTTATAGCAGATGGAGTTTTAAAAGCAAAATGTAAAAATGTACCAAATTGTATTGTTGTATAATAGTGGGGGAACTGGCTATTTGAAGAGACATCAAGAGAGCCATATTATGAGTGATGCTCGTCTTTAAAGCACCCTTAATATACAAGAAGATAATTTTGTAAGTAGTTTTACATATAATCATAAAATTAAAGAAAGTATTGGTCAAATTGATAGTTAAGGATGAATTATCTTTTAGCTTATGTGAATCTTTTAATTTTGAATAGTATGTTCACTTAGTCTTACAACTCGTTTATAGAAGAATTAGTAGATGTATATTTAGAAGAGTAGCTATAACTAATTTTTAGCAATGAAACAAAGTTTAATTGAAACTCTCTCTGTCCTAAATTCAAAAGTATCATTAACTTCTGATATTTGAACAGCATCTGTTGGTAGTTATTGTTTTATTGCTGTTATCATTCGTTATATTGATAATAATTGACTATTAATAATATATTTTATTTTTATATTTTTAATTTTTCATATTTTGGATAACAAATTTTTAATGCTATTTATCAAACTACATATACATATGATATTAATGATAAAATTATGTCTATTACTTTTGATAATGCATCTAATAATAATTTTGCTGCTAGATTATTGAAAGACTCGTTACATCTCATTTTAAATAGAAATTTATTATATATTAGATGTGCATGTCATATTTTAAATTTTTTATTTAATCTAGCATGGGTATAGTTCAAGACGTTATTCTGAAAATTAGAAATATAATTTTTTTATTCAAATTTCAAAAGCAAGACTTCAAGAATTTAAGCAAATGTGTATAGATTATGATACATATTTAAAAATTAAACTTGATATAGTTACTCATTGAAACTTGACCTATACAATGATACATAATATATATCCATATAAAATTATTAAGTATATATATTAATGATCATGGATTAGATTTGTATTGACTGAAACTGATTGAAACAAAGATAAAATTTAAAAAATTTATTTAATTTTATAACGCCATTGAAATTCTTTCTGGTATTTATTATTCAACCTCTCATTCATTTTTACATCAAGTATATTTTATTAGTCAAAAATTTATACAGTATAGATATAATGATATTTTAGAGCCTATTATTTATGAAATGAAATCTAAATGGAATGAGTATTGGGATAGAATATGTCCTATGCGTAACTTAGCTTGATTCACGGATTAAATTAAGTGATATTTTGATTTTGATGCACATTGTGAAAACATGAATTAAGATCCTGAACCCGCTAAAGCTGAAGTAAACCAACTTCTTCATAATATTTATGCTTTATATAATGATAAAATTCGTGAATTTAATGCTTCTTGTTCACAAACCTCCGCCTCCTCTTCTAGTACTTTTCATTCATCATCCGTTTTCTCATTCATTGTACATAGGAGATATACATATACTTCTTCAAGTTTATCTTCATCTTCATCTTCATCTTTAAGTAGTGAACTGAAACTTTATTTATGAAATGATCTTCAATCTGCATATGATGAAAATCAAATAGAAAATCTTGATGTGTTAGCATGGTGAAAAATATTAAAAATTAATATCCTATAATGTCTGCCATTGCACATGATATCTTAGCTGTGCCGATGTCCACAGTAGCATCGAAATCTACTTTTAATGCAGGTCGATGAGTTCTAGATGAAAAGAGGAGTATGATGACCGATGAAATAATTGAGATGCTGCTTTGCTTCAAAGATTAGTTGAATATCAAGATGAGAGTTCAAGATAAAGGTAGACATAATACAACATCCGATGATGACGACGATACAAACACTACCGACGATGCATGACGATTAATAAATTTTAATTATTAATTTTTATATTAATAACTTTTAGTTTATCTTTTAATTATTGAGATGAGTCTTCGTAATTTCTTCTCTTTTTTCATTGTATTCAGAGGTTAGGCCTGGCCCCCCTCCCTCCTTTGTACCATTTTGATTGATATTAATAAACTGGTAGGGATCCACACTAAATCCCCACCATTACAAGATGATTCTTATTTTATTAAAAAATCTCACATCTATTTTGCAAAAAAATCTCAAAAAAACCTCCCACTCGAGCCGTGCTGGGCTTGGACCGGGCCTGGAGCGGGTTGGGCCGTGCCAGCCTAGGCCCTTATGGGTCATGTCGGGCCTGGGCTGCAGATCGCAGGCCGCAAACTCCCAACCTAGCCCAGCCCCTTCTAATGGGCCATGCCTGGTATGGCTCGTTATTGTAGCTAACGGGCTATCTCGGGCACGACCCATTTGGTGCCCGGTCGGGCCGTGTAATGGGCGGCCCGGCCTGTTGCCCATGTTTATATGCAGCTCACAAGAAACCCTTCCAACCTAACCATCAACTTGAACCTCCTACTTCCGCATGGGCCCACATAAAAGATTGCTGAGCATGACACACTTGCAACTGTACAATGCTAAGTGGGCTGCCTTTTCGATCGATATGTGATAGGATTGCATGAGAGATTTTTTGTGCACTACGGGTGGTGTAGAAAATCCGACATGAAGTGTACCGTTTTATATGATTGATCCATGTAGTTATCACTTTCTAATGCATATTTAATATCTGCAGTTTTATTTTTTATTAAAATTTTTGAATGACAAAAATACCCATACTCTTTGAAAAAATTATGACATCTTATGTCCATATTATAACATCCTGCATGCAAGAAGTCATAATTTTGACGCAGGACATCATAATATGCCCTAGGATGTCATAATTTTTTGCAAAGAGTAGGAATATTTTCATCATTCAAAATTTTCAAATGAAAAGTAAACTGTAGGTATTAAATGCGCATTGAAAAGTAGTTGAATAAAAATATCCCTTCTATATTATGACATCTTGGGCTTTATTATGACATCCTGCATGCAGAAAGTCATAATTTGATGTAGGATGTCATAATATACTATAGGATGTCATAATTTTTTGGACTATATTATAACATTCTATGTGTAGAAAGTTATAATATGTTATAGGATGTCATAATTTTTTAAAGATAGAGATATTTCATCATACAAATTTTAACAAAAAAATGAAACTACAGCCATTAAATGTGCGTTGAAAAGTGGTGGCTATATGGACCAATCACATAAAGTAGTGCGCTCCACATCAGATTTTCTACACCACCCACGGTGCATAAAGAATTTCTCGAATTGCATATAGTAACCAAGTAATGTGGTTTAAGGGATTGCATCCATATGTCCTATCCACTACATCGTAAAAAATTGCTAAAAATTATATAGATCGAGAGATTATTATTTTTGAAAGTAGATATTTTTAAATGATATTGAAAGTATTAGATGTATGTCTCATAAGTCAATTATTGATCGATACATATAATTTTCTAGTGGTATAATTTTGTAATTCAATTTTTTAAATTAATAAATTAGGTTTATTTTCATTCATGTTGTATCATGTGTCTATGAATCGTCTAAAAAATTAATAAAATAGTGACACATATTCTCAAAAATTGAGAATTTAAGACATGCCATTGATGATTAATTCTTAAATACTTCCTATCGATGAATCATCATGAGGATGATGATTGATTCGATGAAATTAATGCATAGATCATCTTTTTAGGATAGACGAGTCTCGAGTCTACAGTATGGAGATATTGGAGTGAGAGTGCAGGTGATTGTTAGAGAATAATAGTACCGAGCGTGACCATACGAGTAGTCACTTGGATATCTATCCACTCATCAGTGATCTACTCAATACTGCAGTGGTGTGACTAGTCCTTTGACCTATGATATCTCGGCTACTCACAGTATGGTTGCTATGGTTTGACTGTATATACACTTGATCCCTAGTAATATGGATCTTTGCGGTGCATATTGGTTGTAGTAGGTTCATTGTAGGAGTAGGTTACATTTAGATGGGATCTATCGATCTTGGTAGACAAGAAGAAGTCCTATGTATTTCATAAAACTGAGTTCAGAAGTTTATAGCCATGGCAAGGTGAATGATGGAAGGAGTTTTCATAAGGTTTCAGTTGTGAACTCGAGTCAATTGAATTTTACATATGACTAATATGGGGTTTGACGAGTTATTATGACCTTCATTATATCAGGACTCACAATAGAAGCACCAAATCATATGGTAACTACACATAAAGATTCATTATTCAGTTCTGCTGGATTGTCACTACATACTGTTAGGTGTCACTGATGGATTGTGGGATCAATAATTCTTAATTGACTGAATTAGAAGAAGTTTCAATCCATTGAAAGGAGTTTCAATGATATTATTGATGGAGATCAAATATATCTCACTAATAGATAAAATTGAACCTATGAGGTCACACATAAAGAAATTAGTCTAGAATGGTTCAATTAGGCTTATAAAATCCCCATCGAGTTAGGATTTGGTGAAATACTATTGGGTTTAGGAATACTATGCTAGCACATCTTAGAGAAGAAAGATCTAGATTGAGATCAAAGCTTGCTGGTTCATCTTAGAGAAGAAGGATCCAGATCATGAGGAAGTATCTTAGAGATTTTCTATGGATATCTGTAGAGACCGGATACGTATGCGGCTCTTCAAGTAATTTCAAATTCACGATCATCAAACTACGATGTATATCTACCCATGCAAAGATGAAGATGAGATCTTCATGCTCATGATTGATAATTTATTTGCTGCTTATAGGTCTTAAGAATATGATAGAGATGATCTCATGAGATAAGATTTAGAAGATGCATGTTAGAATAAATCATTTTCACTGCTTGTATAATTTTTTTATTGTTCTAGCATGCATGCTGCCCTAGTTTTTCTTCAATTGGTATCAGAGCAAAGGTTGCATGATTATGTTCTTAGATTTGAAATTTAGATTAGATCTGAATTATTTTGCTTATGATTAGATCTCTGTTTCAGATTAGATCTGAAAATTCATGTTTATCAATTGTATATGAAGTTTAGATGTGATCTAAATTTTATATTTTCAAATAAGCAAGATTGTTAGATTAGATCTAATTTTTATTTATTTAAATCTAATTTTTGTATTTTGATCTAAAATTTAGATAAGATCTAAAATATTAGATCAGAAATTTTAATGAAAAATCAAAAATTATAATTGATAAGCATTTGGGTTAGTCGAATCACATCCTGACATAAGGTTGTCCTGGCATAACTAAGATTATGTTAGAAGATTGTACTAGGGTGTTATGAGATGAAACCCTAATTACACATCTAAAATTTAAATTGGATCTGAGATTTTAGATTAAAGATCTAATTGATAAGTAATTGGGTTACTTGAATCACATCCTAACATAAGGTTGTCCTGGCATAACTTAGACTATGTTGGAAGATTGTCCTAAGATGGTGAGATATGAAACCCTAATCATGAAACAACTTTTTAAGAAGAAGAAAAGATATGATTAAATCAAATCGATTATAGGATAATCGTTTGTGTCTTTATTGATACAAGTAGTGATTAACCCAATTACTACAACCCTATGTGAAGGGTGTATCATGAACACACATTAAGATGGTTGCAACCTTACAGTTTGCGGTGAGAATCCTAAAGCCAAGCTCAATATGAATGGGTTAGCCTATTGATGTCTAAGGCAAGTACTTTGAAAGATGGTTATTTAATTAGGACCGTTGTATTTGCACGAAGAGCCTCCCACCAATCATCATTTATCTGGCCAATTTGGCTGACCTAATTCTATTTGGGGTGCTTATGGTTGAGTTTGCTATATTTGCATTGCACCATAAGATCATCTTGGTGAGACCAAGTCAGGATCTCTCTGGTAGATCCAATTTAATTATGGATTTACATACAATGTAGATTGACAATTAAACCTAAAGAAGATCCAAATCAAATCTCCTCATAAAATATTAAGTCTAGCGATCTTCCACTATTATAGATGTGCGGGTCCTTTCGGGTGTTGACTGTTCTCGACTAGTCATAATAGTTCAGTTGCATCAAAAAAGACACAACCACTCCATAACATAAGATGCTCTAGGGTAAAGATGGGGTTGGACTCAATAACTATCAGATGAGAGATCCAATGATAACTTTACATCTGCTGGTGAATGGTGGGTCTGACTTAATTAAGAATAATATCAATAACTGTTAGATGAGACCTTAGGACTTAGAGGTCGGAGATCACTACAACTGCTTGAAGAAGCATTGGATAAGAGTTGTCTACTCATTGATTGACATATCTCCAATAACTGTCAGATGAGATGGGATGCCAATCGATGGGACCGCAGTACCCACTAGAAATCTTAATCGTGAAGGAGTTTTCATTTCTTCACCCGAAGAGTGTGGTAGATTCAAGAAAATAGTAGGAGTATGTTTATTTTAAATAAATTTTTAAAACAAACTAAATAAATCAATCACAAAAATCCAACTAGAATCTTCTTCTCTCTGTAGGAAATGTCTGCTCTAACCCTCTTATCCGTGTTTTAGAAACTAACCAACTAACCAGATCTAATTATAAGGACTGGCTTAGGAACTTGAAAGTCATTTTGAGTTTCGAAAAGCTTAGCTATATCTTGGACCAAAAAATCTCAATATTACCAAACCATCCAACCGCTGACCAACAGGAAGTGCTGGATAAATGGACGGATGATGATAATAAGGTCAGGTATTACATCTTAGCATCTATGTCAAATTAGTTGCAATGCCAGCATGTGGATACAAAGACTATTAGGGCTATCTTGACTCATCTATAAGAGTTGTATGGTGAGCAGAGTCAATTTGTGCACCACGAAGTGTCCAAAAGACTCTTCAGCACAAAGATGAAAGAAGGGCAATTGGTGCACGATCATTGTTTGACAATGATCAAGGACCTAGAGGAGCTTGAGAAGCTTGGAATAACCATGCACATTGAATTGCAAGTGGATTTGATCCTGCAATCTCTTACAGGTTCGTATGGACAGTTTATAGTAAACTATCATTTGAACAAGATAGATTGCACCCTAAACAAATTATTAGATATGTTGGTGACAACTGAGGGGACCTTGAAGAGTTTAAGGGCCACGATTCTCACTAAAGAGTGGAAGAACTATCCTATGTACCTAAAAATCCTAAAAGAAATAAAAGGAATACATCTTCAGAAGGTATGTCAGATCTGCTCGTGATTGAAACTAACCTTATGATTTTTTTGCTTTTAGTTGGGTCATAGACTCTGATTCTAGTGCATATTTGTGCACTTCCATGTAGGATCTTGAGGAAAGTAGAAGGCTCAGGAAAGGTAAGATGACCCTTCGGGTTGGTAACTTAGCAAAAGTTGCTGTTGTGATCGTGGGCACCTATCCTTTGTGATTATCGTTTGGGTTCAGTTTGATTCTTAGAGACTGTTACTATGTATCTGCTACTAGCAGAAATTTGATTTCTATTTCATATTTATCATAGGATAACTATGTATTGGTTTTCATAAGGACTTTTATACCATTGATTTGGGAGATAAAATGGTCGATCATGGCTTTATGATTAATAGTCTCTATCAGTTATATATTGATGTATCTATAAATTTATCCAAGTAGATAGTAAGTGCTATTGGATCTAAGAGATCCAGGGATGAGATTAACTCTAAATATATATGGCACCTTAAGCTAGGTCATATAGGAGAAAAAAGATAAACAGACTGAAGAAAGATGAACTTTTGGGCCCACTATCTACTGAGTGATATCCAGTTTGTGAATCTTGCCTTTAAAAAAAATCAAGCTACTATTTGTGAGATATGAGAAAAGAACTACAGAGATACCTGCCCTAGTACACACTGATGCATGTGGCCCATTTGACGTGACAGTCAGAGGAGGTTATGTCTACTTCATTATCTTTACTGATGATAGTTCGTGGTATGGGTATAGGTTTCTTATGAGACACAAATCTGAAACTTTTAAAAGTTTAAAGAATTCAGATGTGAAGTGAAAAAGCAAACCAAAAAATTTTAAAGATACTTCGATCAGATCGAGAAGGTGAATACCTAAGTAGAAAATTTTGGATTATCTTAAGAAAAATGATATAGTCTCATAATAGACTCCACCTAAATAGCCTCAACTCAATAGAGTTTTAGAACAAAGAAATCAGGTTTTATTAGATATGGCTCGATCCATGATGAGTTTCACTGACCTTTCTTTATTTCTTTGGGGCTAGACTTTGCTTACTGCAAATTATTTATTGAATGGAGTTTTCTTTAAATCCATTCCTACCATATCGTATGAGATATGGTATAGTAAGAAATCGAGTCTTAATCATCTCAAGATTTAAAAATATTCGGCCCATGTCAAGTAACAGCAGGTGGATAAGTTAGAAGCTAGATCTATGAGAGCTCATTTCATAAGATATCCAAAAGAATCTTTTGGATACTACTTTTACCTCCTAGAGGATCACAATATGATTATGAGTCGGTATGCTATTTTTTGGAAGAATAGTTTATCCATGATGGAAGTAGTGGGAGGCAAAAAAGACTCGAAGAGAGAGTCTCTGATGAGCAACAACGAGTCATAGAACTTAATAAACCTATTCTAGATTAGCTAGTACATGGAGTACCTTCTCTACCTTGTAGATCTAGTAGGATCTTTCGTCCTCCTGAAAGGTACATGGATATTCTTACAGAGGATATAGAGAAAATATTTCTCATGGAAGATAGAAAATATGGAGATGATCTTGAAAACTACTATGAGGCAATGTCAGACATCAAGTTTGAGAAATGATTGAAAGCAATGAAGTCAGAGATTGACTCCATACATACCAACCAGATCTGGATCTTAATAGATCCACCTGAAGGTATAGTACTTACTAGGTGTAAATGGATCTATAAGAGAAAGATCGTTTCAGATAGAAAGGTGGAGACCTTTAAGGTAAGGCTCATGGCTAAGAGGTATAGTCAACACAAAGGCATTGACTATCCAGATATCTTTTTGCTAGTGGCTATACTGAAATCCATTCGGACATTGCTTGCTATTGCAGCATCTCATGATTACGAGATTTGACAGATGGATGTAAAAACTATTTTCTGAATGGATATCTTGGGAAAGATATCTATATAGAGCAACCTCTTGGTTTACTTCCAGTGATAGTAATCACAAGGTCTGCAAATTATAAAAGTTCATTTATGGACTCAAGCAAGTATCTCGAAGTTGGAATACTTGTTTCAATGATGCGATTAAATCGTTTGATTTCATCAAGAATGAGGAGGAACTATGTATTTTTAAGAAGGTCAGTAGGAGTGCTGTGCCATTCCTCGTATTGTATGTGGATGACATCCTCTTGATTGGAAATGATATTCCCATGATGACCTCGGTTAAGATCTGGTTGTCGAAAATTTTTTCATAAAGATCTTGAAGAAGCATCTTATATTCTGAGAATAAAGGTCTATAGAGATAGATCTAAGAGGATACTTGGTCTCTCACAAAAACTGTATATAGAGAAAGTGTTGAAGAGATTCAGTATAGAGAACTCTAAAAGGAGATTGTTACCCCTTAGGCATGGAGTTCATCTCTCCAAAAAGATGTGCCCCAACACATTTGAGGAGATTGAGCATATGAGCAAGATCTCTTATGCTTTTGCTATAGGGAGCCTCATGTACGTGATGCTATGCACTCAACTTGATATATCTCTTGCTATGAGTGTCATGAGTAGATATCAGTCGAATACAGATGAGGAGCACTGGATAGTTGTGAAGAATATCCTTAAGTACTTGAGAAAGACTAAAGATATATTCTTGATCTTTGGAGGAGGAGAGTTATAGGTATAGGGATACACAGACTCAGACTTTATATCTGATATCAATGATAGAAAGTCTACATCAAGATATGTGTTCTTTTCTAATGATGGTGCGGTAAATTAGAAGAATTCCAAACAACCGATCATTGCAGATTCTACTATGGAGGCAAAATACATCACTACTTCTGAGGTTGTTAAGAAAGCTTTTTGGTTCAAACTATTTATTACGAAGCTAGGAGTGATGACATTAGATGCCATTCCCCTCTACTGCGACAACAATGGTGTCATAGTCCTCGCTAAGGAACCAAGATCTCATTAGAAGTTCAAGCACATAAAGCGACGATTCCACCTTATTGTGAATACCTCGAGAAAAAATTCATCAAGGTATAAAGAGTTGACTGTTAGATGTGTGCCCTAGATGCCAGATCGGTTGACACATTTCTGTACAATCTAAGGGCAAAATT
>KE505103.1:461931-482083 GCA_000441515.1 Elaeis oleifera
AGTTTCAAGGACTAATCGATAAATTCTCTCTTTATCGAATCTAAATAGTCCTAAGGACTTCATCATAACAATGGAGTTCATTAGAAGATGAAAGTTTATGATGAAAATGCCAAATATATTTATTATTAACAAATCAATTACAATACTTGGTTGCTCAACCGTCAACAGCTGGACGATTGGCTTTTTGGGACACATTTCCAACAGTCCAGTGTGAGGTGGAGCTTCAAAAGTCAGGAGGAGTCCAGAGTGAGATGGAGCTCCAGGTGAAGGTGGATCGGACACGAGATGCGAGACTCAAGAGGATGAGAGACGATATCGTAAGGTGAGATTTCTATTACCGCAGGATAATACTCCGAGCAGATCTCAGATTAGGAGGAGCATAGCATATGATGAAGATGGGATCAAACAGTCTGGCTCGACTTCAATGTCTACCCATCTATGATCAGCAGGTGATTACCCCAGGGCATAGGGGCGAGAAGATCCAGAAGCTCCCAGAGTTAGAAGGAGGCCAAATATCGAGTCGAAATGGAGATTGTTAGGATTTGATGTCTCAAAATTTGATCCATATTGAGCCCACAGTGAGGTTTGCAATGACGAACGTAGTCCAACGAGCCTAAGATCTGCCCAAATAGAGATTGGATGAAGGGATACGCTTGATAGAAGATGAGACAAAAATTGAAGCAGCGACGGACCGACGGAGGTCGGTGGCAGTGCGGGCCATGCCCGACAGCCGGGTCAGCAGCGTGCTGGCCACGCCCAGGCCCAGCACGGGGCGCACGATGGCCGGCCAGGCCAAGGCGAGCGCACGCGCAGGCGCGGCCCGGGCCAAGGCGACATGTGCGGGATGTGCCCATTGCGGGAGCAGGGATGTGCGACCGTACGCATGGGTGCCCAGCATTATCTCGATCCATGGTGCATCGGGCAGTGCATGGTAGGCGCATGGATCGAGAACCCATTTCCCATGTGGTTCTCGCAGTCCATAATGGATCGACGGGTGTTTGGGTTGATTTTCACGATCTATAGGGATTTTTGGGACCAGACGTGTGATCGAACTGTCCAATAAGTGAGCGATCATGATCCAGTGGTGAAATAGCTTGCTTTGTGCTATTAGGAATCTGGATTCATGTAGGAATCGATCTGAGGTCTTTAAAAGATCCTGTGGAGAAACAGAGCAGATCAGGGCAGTGTGTGTTCGGCCGAGGATCCAGAGCAGTAGCAGATCGAGAGGTGCCGATAGAGAGCAGAGGTAGGAGTGCTTCAGACAGACTATCAGACAGCGAACAATGGTCGCTTCAGGAGTTTTGGGGGATCTTTCTAAAAAGAGAATTTTTGTGAGAGAGAGCTTCTTATGAGAGAGAGATTGGGTGTACGAGGGTTGAGAGTGTGATCTCCTCTTGTTAATTTTTTTTTCTCATAGTGAAGCTTGCATGTCCCATGGAGGTAAGCTTTTTGGTTGATCCACGTATTTGATTATTTTTATTTTATTTTTTCTTTCTTCTTGCTACGACACATGATATCAAAAAAGTCCTATGAAGGTGGTGTCCTAGCTAGAAATCTCCAACAACATCCACCATTCATAGGTGATTTATTTGGTGACCTTTTATAGCTCAGTCGTAGTCAAAGATGTAGAGCCGAGGTTGAGGTACAGATCCACAATAGATGCCCCCACTCTTGAGGCCGAGTTTATAATAGGTCAGCTGAAGAGAGTATCAATCTGAGGTCAAGGCTAAGTTGGTCAAACTACCTTCTATTGATATGTGTCGAAGATCAGCTTTCTGAGACGAACCATCTTCAAATCTGGACCGTTGAATCGTAAGATCTGCAGGAGCCATGTTTTGACCAATCAAAGGCTGCCATTTGCCGAACATCGATTGGAGGAGGTAAATCGACAGTAGATTGGAGCCATCCGGGCCTTCTATAAATAGGGACTGCTTAACTTTTGGTTTACTATTTTGTTATTTAAAGGGAGAACTCTATCACTTGCTTTCTTGAAGATTCTGCTCGGTTGATGCAGAGCTACCGTCGACCCTATCTTCGCCCCTCATTTGCTCGGCCACATCATCCTGTAGGTTAGTAATTTGTTATTTATTATGAGTGCGTTGAGGTCGTCCCCATCCACCTAGAGTTCGGGTGATGATGTGAGAGGCACAGACCAAGAGTCCAAAGTAGCTTGTTCTTCAAGTAGGCCCAAAAGCAATGAGGTCCTAGACTATGATCCATTTAGGGTGAACTCCATCCTCACCTTGGAGGATTTGGAGATCATTAGGTTGAAATATCAAGTCCTGATCGAGTTTAGGCTGGAGGTCGCCGTTCCCGAGCAATGGATAGCTCTTTCTCATCAAGGTCGGATAGGCCTTTACGAGGAATCCCTGAAGGCCAGTCTTAGGCTATCCTTCCATTTTTTGATTGTAGAGTTTCTTAACTTGTATAGAATAAGTCCCTATAGCATAGCGCCAAACTCATGACGTCAAATTTTGATCTTTTTTAGCCACTACCTTCTCCTCGGGGTCGAACCGACCTTCCACCTCTTTCGGGCTTACTTCACATTAAAGGAGCATCCTATGGAGGTCAGGTGGTGGTACGCTTCTCCTTGGAAGGAACGTCATCTCTTTCAAGGTGCTCCTTCCTCGGTCCATAACTGGAAGGAGTGCTTCTTCTTTGTCTCGATCGAGCAATTCTGGGACTTCAACATGTCATAGGGTCAACCTCATAGATCGACAGTCAGAGCTCCCACACTATCAGATGTCGAGGAGGAGCTATTGGCATAGATCTTCCATCTCACTTCCCCTCTGCTGTCCAAGCTCTTTACTAAGGAGAGCTTGTTCAAGGTCGGATTGAGCCCGACCGACCATGAGAGTAAGTATTTTCATCTTATTCAATTTGGTCTTCTTTTTTTTGGCTAACTTCATCTCTCATGCAGCAATGAATCCTGAGGATCTCGAAGCTCTTCATTGGGCCGTGAAGAGAAAGAAGGCGAGTGTAGCCCTAGCTCTTAAGTGTGGCTGAACTGAGGCCGTCCTCACCTAGCCTACGGCTGGGGGTTCCTCGGGGCCCAACGGCACTCCCTCGAGGAAAGAGTCAGCACCGGCAAAGGTCGTGCAGCCCCTCTGTTCCACTGTGTTGGGGAACCTGCCCCCTGGCCTTCTACTTTCTCATTGCAGTGGAGTTCGGGCATCCTCTGAATTTTGATGCATATGTTTCTCGCCCAGTAGACCTATCGGTTAAGGCATCCCCTCCGATGGAAGCCCTATCTGACATTGAGGCCCCGGACACTAGAAAGGCCATTGGCGACTAACGGGTTGCCCGATCTTTACTTAGGTCGACCATACTGTCGGTCGATGTTGAAGTCTTTACTTCTGAAGGTGGGGCATTTTGAATCCATGATTCATGGGACTCCCTTCTCCGGATAAGTGACAATCTATTACTATTCCTCGGCTTATTCTGATCTTTTCATTTAATTCTTTGCTAACCTATCCTCTTTTTTTTTAGCTCATCCACCACGTTGATCATTTTGTGGAGACGATCTGTGAAGCTCGGCAAATCTCAAGGGAGGCCAAGGAGAAGGCCGCTCAGGCTGCTCGAAGGGCGGATGACACCCAGCTCTCGAAACTGAAGGTCAAGGATGAGGCCAGATCACTGAAGGAGGAGGTAAAGTGACTGGGGTCTGAGCTCGCCAAGGCCCGAGCTAACGCTGAAGCTCGGTTGTCTGTCGAGAAGAATAGATGCGAGGAGAAGTTGGAAGCTGCGAAAGTCACCATAATCGAAGCCTTCCATTCTTCGAATGAATTTCGAGACATCAAGGTGGAGTTTGACTTGGCTTCATACTTGTAGGGGATCGAGGACTTCAAGGAGAACATCAAGAATCATTTTCTGACCTTAACCTTAGACTCCTGGAGTCTAACGGCGAGGAAGAGGTCCATGAGGTCGACGATAAAGGGCTACAGGTTGAGGAACTCTTCAGCCTAGTTCATGAAGATCGAGCGATCAAAGATGTTGCATCGACTTCGCCTCCAGCGATCATCGTCCTCTCCGACCATACTGAGGTCAGTGAGTCCCGTGATCCTGAGGGAGCTTAAACTATTGTATTTTAGCTCGAGCGTGTCCAGGCTTGAGCATAGGTCATTCCGTTTGTGAACCTCGACATTTGCCAAGGTATTTTGTACTGGACCGATCGAATTTTGTAAAAATTTCTTTAATGAATACACTGCTTGTCTTTTATCAAAATGTCTCAAGTTGTTGGGGTCGGCTGATGTGGAGCAGATGAGTTCGGTTCCCGACCTTCTCTAAATATAGCCATACATAGGTAGGATTGCACCCTTTACCCTTAGGTCGTCTTCTCAATGAAAAGAGTAGGAGATCGGGGCACTCCAGGCATATCATTTAGCTCGTAGGAAAATGACGAACTCATAGGAGACTGAATGGAGATGTTTCGCTCCTCGATGGTGGTCGAGGAGCATACATTGGAGATCAAATGGAGATGTATGCCGCTCCTCGATCGTGGCCAAGAAGTGTGCGATGGAAGATCGCATTGAGACGCATACCATTCCTCGATCATGGTCGAGGAGTGTGCGATGGAGACCAATTGGAGACACATACCGCTTCTCAATCATCATCAAGGAGCGCACGATGGAGAACTACATGGAGACACATATCACTCCTCTATTGTGGCCATGGAGCACATGATGGAGACCCGCATGGGATGCATACCGCACCTCGACTGTGGCCGAAGAATACACGATGGAGATTGATTGAAGAGGTGCACCACTTCTCGATCGTGGCCAAGGAGTGCACACTAAAGAACCACATGGAGATGCATACCGCTCCTCAATCGTGGTCATGGAGCACGCAATGGAGAACCGCATGAAGATGTCTACCACTCTCAATCATAGTCGAGGAGTATGTGATGAAGATCAATTGGAGATACATGCCACTCTTCGATTGTGGTCGAAGAGTGCACGATGGAGACCACATGGAGATGGTCGAGGAGCGCATGATGGAGACCGATTGGAGATGCATACCGCTCTTCGATCGTTGTCGAGGAGCACGTGATAGAGATCGATTTAAGATCGATTGGAGACATACTGATCTATAAAAATTATTCTTTATTATTTAATTCAATAAAATTTACAATTCAAGATGATAAATATGTAAGTTATTGGAGTTTCAAGTCTTAAAATTAAAGTTTCGTCAAGCCGACAAAGGTGATAGACTTCCGATCAAACTACTTCATTAACACAGTACAAGCTTTCTCAATTCGATGTAAGCTTCGATCGTTTAGTTGGACATGAAACTTCAGCTCAATGAAGAACTAGTTGTCCAACCAAAAGGATTTCTTTGACTTGAGAATTATAGTATCAAGCTATTCTCTGTTGATAGTTGGCCATCTGAATCTGTATTCGCTCTCAAATTTTTTTCAGTAAGTCCAAGTTCGCCCTCAGCCCAAAGAAGTTGCTATCCATGTTGAACTCTTCCACTCACAGTGTAGGCAAGCTGATCTCAAGAGATATGATGGCCTCAATCCCGAAAGCTAGCTCGAAGGGGGTCTCTCCGGTTGGAACCTGCTGAGTCGTACGATATACCTAGAGCGCATGGTATAGTTCTTTGACTCATAATCCTTTAGCCTGGCCTAGTCGAGCCTTTAGCCCTTACAGTAAGATCCTGTTCATCATCTTAGCTTTGTTGTTGCTCAAGGATGAGCTACTGAAGTCAATTTGTGAGAGATGCTGAGCCCCTTATAGAACCTCGTGAACTTTAGATTGTCAAATTGGCACCCATTGTCAGTGATGATTGCTCAGGGCAAGTCGAATCGATAAATGATCGACTTCCATATAAAATCACGAACCTTGGTCTTAGTGATGGTTGTCAAGGCTTCCGCTTCCACCTATTTAGTAAAGTAGTCGATCGCGATCAGTAAAATTTCTTCTATACCACCGTAATGAAAAAAAGTCTGAGGATGTCCATCCCTCACTAGATGAAGGGCCAGGGTGTAGTAATCAGAGCCAGAGGGATTGAGGATCGATGCTGAATGTTTGAGGTCCTCTGGCACTCATCATATTTGTTCACCAGATCGATGGCATCCTTCTGCATGGTTGGCTAAAAGTATCCCTATCGTAGCACTTTATGGGCGAGGGCCTTGCCCCCCAGGTGATTGCCGCAAATCTCCTCATGAATTTCTTGTAGGGCATATTCAGTTTCTGAGGGATGAAGGCACCGAAGTAAGGGCAAGGTGAAGGACTCTTTGTATAATCTTCCATCATAGACAAGGTATTGCGGTGAGAGATGTCTTAACTTCTTAGCTTCATCTCGATCAGCGGGCAACACTACGTCACAGGTAGCACAAGATCAGATCTATCCAGCTCGGATTAGGATCGATTTGCATCACAGAAGGCTCTTCAATGCTCAACTTCTCAAAGATTTCAAAGTACGAACTTCTTTTCAGATCGATCGCACTGAGCATTGCAAGCTTTGAGAGGAGATTAGCCCACACATTCTTCGTCCTCGATATTTGTTGGATGTTCATGGTGGTAAATTGGAGGCAAGATCCTTGACACCTTTTGTAGGTATCTTATCATGTTCGGCTCCTATGCTTCATATTCTTCCTGAACCTGGCCAGCGATGAGCTAAGAATCACTATGAACTCTGAGATGCCGGATGCCCAATTCTTCTTCATTCTCAGCTCGATCACCAGCGCTTCATACTCGGCTTCATTGTTGGAGGTGGAGAATTCAAATCACAGTGCGTACTCCACGACCACTCCATCTGGGCTAGTCAAGATTAGCCCAGCTTCCGAGCTTGTGGTGTTCGAAGAACCATCTACATGGAGAACCAAGCATTCATCGATCGTCAGAGCTGCCTCCACACCATTCTATTCCTCGTTTGGAATGGTGCACTCCAAGATGAAATCAGCCAATGCCTAAGCTTTGATAGATGGCCTTGATAGATATTTGATGTCGAATTATCCCAACTCAACTACCCACTTAGCCAATCGTCCTAAAGTATCAGGTCGATAGAGTACTGATATGATGGGCTGGTCGATGAGGATGGCGATGGTATGTGCTTGAAATATGGATGTAGCTTTTTGAAAGATATCACTAGAGTGTAGACCACCTTCTCGAGCTTCGTGTATCTAGTTTTGATGTCATGGAGAACTCGATTAACATAATAAACTAATTTCTACACCTTGGCCTCCTGCTAGATGAGGATCGAACTGATTGCCGAGGGTGAAACAGCAAGATATAAGTGTAGCACTTCTCCAGATTTGGTTTGCTTAGGAGGTGAGGTGAGCCGAGATATTTTTTAGGTCATCAAAGGCGGTCTGACACTCATCCGATCATTAAAATTCTTTGCCTGTTTGAGAGCTTTGAAGAAGGGGAGACTCTTTTTGGCCAACCTTGAGAGAAACCTATTCAGAGCCGCAATCCTCCCAATTAGGTGTTGTATCTCTTTGATCATCCTCGGAGGCTTTATTTATTGGAGAGCTCAGGTCTTTTCTGGATTCACTTCAATCCCTCATTGAGACACCATGAAATTGAGAAATTTACTGGAGGTGATGCTAAATATGCACTTGCTGGGGTTGAGCTTCATTTGAAAGCACCATAGCATGGCGAACGTCTCCTGAAGGTCGGTGATGTGGTGCTCGACAGCTCTAATTTAACAAGTATATTATCCACATATACTTTCATATTTTTGCCAATCTATTTCTTGAAGGCCTTGTTGATGAGCCATTGATATGTCGCACCTATATTCTTCAAGCCAAATGGCATGATCTTGTAGCAAAAAAGATCTTGATCAGTGATAAATGAGGTTTTCTCCTCATTTTCAAGAGCCATCCGAATTTGGTTATATCCGAAGAATGCATCCATGAAAGATAAGAGCTGATGCCCTGAGGTTGCATCCATCAGCTGATCGATCCAAGGTAGAGGATAACTATCCTTGGAGCATACTTTACTGAGGTTGGTATGGTCGATGCAGGCGTGCCACTTTCTGTTTGCCTTTTTAATCAGGATGATACTAGCCAACCACTCTGGGTAATAGATCTTTCAGATGAATCCCACTTTTAAAGCTTGTCCACCTCTTTCTGTATAGCCTTTTGTCGCTCAGAAGCAAAGTTGTGCTTCTTCTATTTGAAAGTATGATGCTTCAGATCCATATTGAGCCGATAAACTATGACCTCTTGGTCGATGTCTGGCATGTCAAAAGCCGATCAAGCAAATACGTCTGCATTGGTATGGAGAAAGAGGTGAGGTGTCGACGATCCTCTTCACACAAGTTTGAACCGATCTTGACCACTTGTTTGGATCCTCATCGATTGATATTGGGATAAGATCTTCCATCGGATGGCCTCTTTGTTCAATTAGCTCATCCTATACATCAAGCTCGTCTGTCGGCTATTCCATGGGTGATGCTCTACGCAAGGTCGCCATGAGCATTCCCTCGTAAGCTACTGATTTTCTTGGAGCTCACTGACCCCACACAGAGTAGAAAATTTCACCGTCAAGTAGTACGTCGACACTAAGGCTCGGAGAGTGCTCAATTTGAGCTAACCTAAGATAACATTGTATACTGACGAGCTCTTTACTGCAAAATAATTTATTTTGACGATCGCTTGTTCTGGATCTCATCCGACTATCGTGGTCAGGGAGATGGTTCTTCCATAGGGACTATGCTACCCAAGAACCCAATTAGAGGTGTGTTCCTCTTCATTAGCAGTTCAGGACTTAAGTTCATATGAACAAATACATCATAAATAAACATCAACTGAACTTCCATTATCGACGAGAACTTGGTATACATCGTAATTAGAAATATTCAAAGACACTACTACAGGATCGTCATATGGACACTTTATACCTTTTAGATCAGCTTTAGAGAAGATAATTTCGTCACCAGTTTGTCTCTTCTTCGGCTCCTTTTCTTCAGGTTGGCTCAGTTTAGAAGTTCCATGGCCGACCTACCCCTCAGAGATCATATGAATCTCCCCTACTATTACTTGATCTCTGTGGGGTCTTCTTGCTGAGGAGGCTCGCCACATGGGTTCATCAGGATCCACCGTTCATTGATATAGTGATGAAGATGTCCACATCGAATGAGCGTTTCTATCTCCTCCCTGAGCTGCCAGCATCTTCTGTATCATGTCTGCGGTCCCGATGATACCTATAGTACTTTCTCGGATTCCTCACTCGCATCGGAGTGACTATCCTTTTCGATCGGAGGAGCTCTTCTTGCCACTCTATCTCCATGAGGATTTGGGCTTGGGAGGTGTTCAGAGGAGTGAGTAGTGAAATCTCTGTAGATGAGTTCTAGATCGACGTAGTGCTATCAGAGATCTAAGTCGGTTTCTTTGAGGTGGGGTCCGAGAATGATGAGGCCTTGTTCCGCACGTCGATGCTGCACTCATCGATAGTCTTTCTTCTTATCCTGCCCGACATTCGATTATGGTCCACCATCGAGGTTCTTCCCTTGCTGATCCCAGGCTTCCTTGGCTTGAGCATACCTCTCTGTCTGCTCCAGCATTTCGATGAAATCTTTCGGATAATTTAAATTGAGTGAGAAGAGGAGGTTATTTTAAAGAAGCTCGACTTTTAGTGCAGTCATCGCTATAGACTGATCTAGATTCCGAACTTCTAAGATTACAGCATTGAAACGGTTAATGTAATCTCAGAGTAGCTCATTCTCCTACTATTTTATGACCAAAAAATTTGAGTTGCAGCACTATCGATGGCTGCTGATGAAGTGCGCTACGAATAGCCGACTTAACTGATGAAAGGAGTCCACTATATTAGGTTGCAGATTTGAATACCAGTGGCGGGCAGCCTTCCTCAGAGTTAAAGGGAAAGCTTGACAGAGAGTTGCATCGTTAGCCCCTTGTAAGAGCATAAGATATCTGAAGTTCTCCAAATGATCTAGTGGGTCGGCAGCTTTATCATAGAGCTCCATCTGGGGCATCTTGAATTGAGGTGGTAGGGGCTCATTCATGATCCTCTGGGTGAATCGTGGATCAGCATTGAAACCCAGATCGTCATCCAGTCACTGCGGGGCTTGCAGCACGTCGATCTGTTGTTGCATCTCTTGGAGCCTCCTTTCTAGGTCATCTTTCCAGGTTGGGCGACGCTGAGGAGAAAGATGACCCAGAGTCGAATCTCTTCTCGAGATCGGGGTAGGTGATCATCTATATCTATGGCGAGGTGGGTTGTCAGGACGGCTAAGATGACTAGCCCCATCCTTGGGCTATGGGGAGGTCGGTCTGCTAATCTTCCTCTGGTAAGCTATGGATTTTCGGGGGTAGGATGAGATTTAGTGTTTTGTTGCATCCCTCTCACTGTAGCCGAAAGTGCCTGCACCTACTGTATGAGGCTATTATATTGGTCTTGAGAGATTGTCGGTGCTGCTGGTGGGGATTGTTCTGAATTGATGGCGGTGGTGTATTGATCGGTGGGACGTTATTGGCCTGCCTGCTGTTGAAGCGTTGTGACGCGTTCGATGCACCCCTTCGCATCCTCATGGTGGCTGGTGGTGAGCTCTCTCCTCTTGAAATAGGACCTCAAAATCACTCAAGGATCCCTTCCTTTGGTGCCAAGTGTTGCTCCTGATCTCCTCACCTGAGGTCGGCTACCGAGGTGGAGATGGCCGGAGAAGAGACCACTACTGGAGTTCCATCTGAATACCTACAAAAATCACCATCGGGGTGTTCTCCGATGAAGACCCTTCGACGCTCAAGTTAGGAGTTGGAGAACAATGAGAGGAGAGAGCAGAGATTCGAGAGCTTACTTTGAGGATCCCGGAGCCCCTTTATTTATAGGAAAGAATTGGAGTCGTATCCGTCTCGGAGTCCTGATAATTTTTGAATTTGTCGTATAGATTGATTCGAAGAAGTTGTTCTTTTACGGGAGACTCAATTATGAATAAATTTCAATCTATCTGGACTTTTCAAATTTAGGAGAAGGAGAGGCAAATTTGTCAATGGAGAATATAGCTCAGTCGTGGATGAGCTACGATAGATCGTCCAAAATCGAAGTCATGAAGATTGTGGAGGGAGTGTTGGTCTCAGGCGATCTGGAATAGGTCAGCCAAGGACAATCTACAATAGATCGTCCGAGGCCGAAGAGTCGAGAACCATTGCTGACGGGTGTTGATGACCTTCACGTCCACCGTTCATAGGTGATTTATTTGGTGACCTTCCATAACTCGACTGTAGTCGACGATGTAGCAGCCGAGGCTAAAGTATGGATCCACAATACTTCTAAATTTGATTTCATTGCGATTGTAATCTCAGAAGATATATTAGTCATTTCATATATGTCGTTAATGGTGTTAGAGTTTAGATAGATGGTTTGGACCACGTTGCAACTAAAATTATATTTGAGATTTAATTGAAAAAAATAAAATTTGATACACGAATGTTTTTTTTATGAAAAGTTGAAATATGCCACTGTAATTATTCCTAAACATTATTCTACGAACAATTTCTCCCTTTTCATGCAAGGTAAATGGAATATCATGCTACGGAACAGCAAGCCCCTACCTCCATCCAAAATCTGCCAAGTATGGGAAAATCGTATGGAGGAAAGAGCCTAATGATTCTTTCAATTAGCCACGAAAGAAAGTTAGAAAACTTAGGCATTGACAAAATTAAATAGAAAGAAAGAAAAGATACAGGAAGCTAAAATAGAAAAATGAGATCGGCATGCTTTAGAGTAATAGCATAAGACTCAACAGTAGCAAAAGTTGGTGTTCCTAGCAACAGGTCCAGGGCTCTCTTCTTGTAGCTTTAGCTTAGTAATCACCCAAGGATTCTTCGTAGGCTACAAAAGGCGGATGTCAGACAGGCTCATAATACCAAGATAAAATCTTGCCAATTACTGTTAGAGAGTGCATATTTGGGAGGCCAAAAAATATTATAAAAATATTAAATATTAATGATGATATTAATGATAGAAAAAATTTATTACTAATAACACCTTTTAGTTACTATAAAATTGATCAAAAATTTTACCGTCGCTAATACTATCAGCAAAGACAATATAATTATTAGCGACGGCATTTACCATCGCTAAAAGTATTTAAATTTTTATTTTTTATAATATTTAAATATAAAATAATTATTAGCGACGGTGAATTGGGATTATTAGCGATAGAAATCCTCACCATCGCTAATAATTTTTTTAAAAAATTAAATAATAATTTAAATTTTTTTTGAAAATGTTACTAGCGACCGAATTAGCGATAAAATATTTTCTGTCGCTAATAATCCAGAAAATGATTTGAATTCAATTTGAATCCAATTAGAATCCAATTCAAATTCAATTCAAGATCCTGTCAAAATTAATTTAATTAGACTTTAAATACAAATTTTACTTAGATTATAAAATCTAATTAATTTTAAAATAAGTTAAAATTAATTAAATTAAATTAAATTTAAATCAATTAGAAGAAAATAATTTTTAATTTATGTTCAATTCGAATTCAATTCGAGCCCTATTCGAATCCAATTCGAAATTCTATCAATCCTAATTTAATTAAACTTTGAATCGAAGTGCTACTTGAATTGTGAAACTCAATTATCTTCAAATTAATTCAGACCTAATTAAATTTAATCTGATTTAAATCAATTAGAAGAAAATAATTTTCAATTTGAGTTTAATTCAAATCCAATTCGACTCCGATTCGAATCCAATTCAAAATCTTGTCAAATCTAATTAATTAGACTTTAAATCTAAATCCTAATTAGATTATAAAATTTAATTACTCTCAAATTAAGTTAAGCCTAATTAAATTTAATCTGATTTAAATTAATTAAGAAAAATAATTTTCAATTTAGGTTCAATTTGAATCCAATTCGAACCTCATTTGAATCTAATTTGAAATCCTATCAAATCTAATTCAATTAGGCTTTGAATTCAAGTCCTATTTGGATTATAAAATCTAATTAGTCTTAAATTAAGTTAAGCCTACTTAAATTAAATCTAATTTAAATCAATTAAGATTGGATCCGTGATTCGATTCGAATCCAATTCGAAATCCTATCAAACCTAATTCAATTAATCTTTGAATCCACGTCCTACTTGAATTATAAAATCTAATTAGTCTCAAATTAAGTCAAATTTAATTAATTAAATCTGATTTAAATCAATTAAAACTTGATCCATGATTCAATTTGATTTCAATTCGAATCCGATTCGAATTCAATTCGAAATTTTATTAAACCAAATTCAATTAGACTTTGAATCCAAGTTCTATTTGGGTTATCAAATCCAATTAACCTCAAATTAAGTCAATCCTAATTGAATTAAATCTAATTTTAGTCAATTAAGACTGGATCCATGATTCAATTCGAATCTAATTCAAATCTGATTCGAATCTAATTCGAAATCTTGTCAAACCTAATTCAATTAGACTTTGAATCCAAATCCTATTTGGATTATAAAATTGAATTAATCTTAAATTAAGTCAAGCTTAATTAAGTTAAATCTGATTTAAATCAATTAGGACTTGATCCATGATTCAATTCGAATCCAATTCGAATCCGATTTGAATCCAATTCGAAATTCTGTCAAATCTAATTCAATTAGACTTTAAATCCAAGTCCTACTTGAAATATTAAAACCCAATTAGTTTTAAATTCAATCAAATTTAATTAAATTAAATCTAATTTAAATTAATTAAAATTTGATCCATAAATTAATTAAGTCCAAAAATTTAATAAAATCCAATAATGATTTTTAACCATCCAAAAAATGATCCAGGAGGGAAAAAATTTAATGTTAAAATTTAATAGTATTAGCGACAGCATTAGCGATGGAATAATTTATCATCGCTAATAATTTGAAAAATATTATTTAAATTTTTTAAATTAATATTATAATTTAATATTTTAATAAAAATTTAATAGTATTAGCGATGGTGAATGGATATTAGCGATGGAGACTGCCGTCGCTAATTTTTTGGCATGTAAAATAATATTTTACCAATTGTATTACCGACGGTTGTCTTGTCATTAGTAATAGTCTCGCTAAAATACACCCCCAACCTGCCAGAGGGAGAAAAAATTCTGCACTCATTCTCCTCCTTTCCGTGAATCCCCTCTCATTCTCCTCCTTCCTAGCTTTTTCCCACCTCGCCGATGCCTCCTCCTGACTGACAGTGACCCCTCTTTCTGGTGTGTCCTTCCCGGCATTCCCTGCTCCCCGTGCATCATCCTTCTCAGTGTCCAACCCCATCGATGCCTCCTATGCCGCGGCCTCGAGCCTGCAGCCTCGGCCCACCTTGCTCGCAACCACCCAACCTCGCTGGTGCCTCCCACGCTACCACCCCAAGCCAGCCACCTTGGCCCTTGCTCACCCACGGCCGCCTCGACCCCATCGATGCCTTCTATGCCCAGCCCCGAGCCCACCTCGCCCGTGGCTGCCCAAACCTGCTAGCACCTCCTACACCGTGGCCCCGAGCCAGCCTCCCCAGCCCTGCCTCGCCCGCAACTGGCCCGACCCCGTCGGTCAGACCCTGCGGCCCTGCCCATCGGCCTCCCTGTGGCCCGTCCCATCGGCCTGACCGAGTGGCCCTTGCCCGGCTGCCCCAGCCTATGGCCCGACCCTGCGGCCCTACCCGCAGTCCCGTCTCCACGCCAGTGCATTATTGTTAGCATTAGCGATGGCTAATGCTGTTTAGTATTAGTGACAGCATTAGTGACGGCTAGTACTATCCTAAAAGTTAATTAAATATTGATTTAATTAATTAGTTAGATAATTAATTAATTAATTAGATGCAAGGGACTTGGGTCTCGGCATGCAGAATGCTCGGACTGAGGGAAGGTGTCAGGCAGCATTGCAAACATGGGGCTGGGATGTGCCCTGCATGCCTGGGCCTTGGGTCACAGCTAGCATCCAAGGCATTTAGCCCTCGCACGCCCTATGTGCTCAAGCCGATGGAATATGTCAGGCAGCATTAATTATGTGTTAAGTTTAATAAAATTTATATTACATGAAGCGATAGATCTGTCAATTGATTGATGTATATATTCTAATATATTCATATATTTATTATTTTTATACGGATGAAAGAATTATGTATATTGATCAATTGATTATCCACTATAGATAGTTTAAAAAATGCAAGTAATTCTATAGGTCATTACAGTAATCAAACGGTATGCTGAAAGTTTGAAAAAAATTTCAGACAGTATTCTTTTTTGTTCTCTCTACACGAGAAAACTAAGAAGAAATACTGTCAAAATTTTTTTCATCCCCTATTGCGTATCGTTTGATTACTGTAATGGACTTATAGAGTTAATACATTTTCTGAATGGGATAGGACCTATCTTTACCTATTAATTGATGATAGGATACATTTATTATGTAAGTCATTTTGAATGATAAATAGTATTTAGCAATTACTTTGTATTTATGTATATGTAGAACTCTTAGATAGTTTGCTATGGACCGTAGTTGGATGGACCATCGAATAGTCGACTGGAAGATTTTTGCTAAATACAGAGAGGATGTAGAGTACTTCTGTGATTTATTTTGAAAATGCAGTACTCTTACATCAAGTATAGGCTCGTTGCCCTTGTAACAAATTTGGTAAAAGAGAAATGTTTGATAGGGATATAATTACTATCCATTTGTATAAGAGTGGATTTCTGTCCAACTACAAACATTGGTACCTGCATGGAGAGATGTGGGAGAAAGTTGTAAGAGTTAGAATCGAGCAGGACATGGACATAGATAGAATGGTGGACATGGTTATCGATGTGGCTAGTCTTGAATTTAACTGGGATGTAGAGGATGATCCAGAAGCTGGCAGCAGTAATTTCTATCGTATGCTGAAAGATACTGATGAATCATTATAATCGGGATATGAAATACACACTGTACTATCAGCTGTGTCAGAATCATTGAACTTGAAGATTGAGTTTAATATGACAGTCAATTGTTATGATAGGATGGTAGCAATAATAAAAAAATACTATCGAAGGATGAGAAGCTTGTTGGGAGCTTCTATACTTTGAAGAAAATGGTAAAAGGTTGGGCATGGGATATGAGAAGATAGATATATGCCATAATGGTTGCATGTTTTCTATAAGGAGGACCAACATACAGAAGAGCTCATGCGACGTATGCGGTGTAAGTCGATTTAAGTCGAGACAAGAGGGTAGGATTAGAAGGACATACCATACAAGGTTCTTCAATACCTTCTCCTCACTCCTAGACTTTAGAGACTCTACTTATCCAAGAGTACTGTCAGACAGATGAGATAGCACAAAGAAGGACCACGCAAGCACCCCGATATGATGTGTTATCCATCGGGCAGTGAGGCATGGAAGCAATTTGATGCTTGCCATCCTTTATTTGCTCAGGAATCACGCAATGTCCAGTTGGATCTATCTACGGATGGCTTTATACCATTCGATCATGCAGCGGCCCCTTATTTATATTGGCCAGTATTTATTACTTCATACAATCTGCCGCCTGAGATGTGCATGAAAGAACATAATATTTTTCTTACATTAATCATTTCTGGACCACAATATTCTGGTAGAAGTATTGATATATATCTAAGACCTCTTGTTGATGAGCTGAAATTATTATCGTCCGATGACATTCGTACTTTTGATGTATCGAAGAAGCAGAATTTTGTAATGAAGGCTGCATTGATGTGGACCATTAGTGATTTTTCTACTTATGAAATGCTGTCAGGATGGAGCACTCATGGAAAGCTAGCATATCTCTATTTCATGGAGAATACAAAATTATTTCAGCTTGAGCATGGTCGTAAGCCCTGCTGGTTCGATTGTTATTATCAATTCCTTCCCAAGCATCATCCTTTTCGAAGGAATAGTTTCAAGAGGAATAAGATAGAGAAGGACCATGCACCCTAGTGCTTTAGTGATATGAAAGTATTTCAGAGGGTATTCCAATTGGATGAAGTCCCATTTGGCATTGAATTTGACAAGCAGAAGCCTCAGAGGTTCGCTACAACTCATAATTGGGTGAAGCGAAGCATCTTTTGGGAATTGCCGTACTGGTCCACTAATTTAATTCGTCATAACCTTGATGTCATGCATATCGAGAAAAATATATTCGATAATATTTTCTCCACTATTATGGATATCAAGGGTAAGATGAAGGACAATCTCAAGTTCGATCAGATATGAAGAACATATGCAAGCATCCTCTATTATAGCTGGCTGAGGTGTCATCTGAAAAATTTTTGAAGTCAAAAACATCTTATACCTTAACAAGAGAGCAGCTGAAGGATATTTATGAATAGTATAAGAGCCTTAAATTCTCAGATGGTTATGCAAGTAATCTAGCTCGGTGCGTCAATGTCAAAGATTGTAGGTTCTATGGGCTAAAAAACTATAACTGTCATATATTCATGCAACGATTACTCCCATGAGCTTGGCATGATCTCCTTTCCAACTCCAAATGGAGTTCTTTGATCAAGCTTAGCCTTCTTTTCAGAGATATTTATGCTACTGAACTATCCACTGACCACATCTCCAGTCTTGAGGCAGCAGTGTAGAGACCATATGCAAGTTGGAGAAGATATTCTCTCTCAGTTTTTTTGATTTCACAGAGCACCTCATGATTCATCTGATGTATAAAGCTAGGGTGGGGGGTCCAGTGCAGTACAGGTGGATGTATCTATTTGAAAGATACATGCACAGTCTCAAAAAAAAAGTGAAAAATAAGATCTGAGTCGAAGATTTTATTGTGGAGGCTTATATAATAGAAGAGATTTTAAATTTTAGCCGACACTATTTTAATCCCAGTGTGCAGACCAAGCTGACTCAAGTGGACCGAAATGATGACGGTGGTGCTGAGGGATCAGAGCGGGAGATCTCAATATTTGCCTATCCCGCTCGAGAATTTGAGCACGAGGTTCATCGAATTTTCTCCGATACTGAACTTCGACAGGCAGAGACATATGTTTTGCTAAATTGTGTGAAGATCGACCCATATATCCTGTAAGTGTCCATCACAATCCCAACTCTTTAAATACTTATTTCAGTATACTTATCTTATGCATGTTAAGGTAATATGATGAGATGCTGAAAGAAGAAAATTCGATCATAAGTGATGAAATATCAACACAGTACTCAGAGAACTTTGTATGTTGGTTCCATCAATTGATAAGCATCCATTATCATTTTATATATTTAATTTTATCAATTATTTTTTTATAATACGTAGGTCATTCAAAGAAGCAAGTCCATACCAACAAAGCTGAGACCATTAGGTTATGGGCCTAAAAAATATGTGACATAGTACAATAGCTGTAACGTAAATGGTTTCAAATTTCACACCCAGTATTATGAAAATTATAAAAGCACAATGAACAATGGTGTGTGTATAAAAGATAGCTGGCGGAAAAATAAGACAGAGAGTGACTACCATGGAGTCCTCGAAGAAGTGATCAAGATGAGCTACATTGAAGGTAATAGTGTCATTCTATTTGAGTACCAATAGTTCGATGCCGACAATGGTATGAAGGTTGATCCATGACATAGGCTTATTAAAATCAAATATGGATCAAAAATTTATGTCAATGAGCCATTTGTACTAGTTGCACAAGCTGCTCAAGTGTATTATACTCCTTTTCCATCAAGGGAAAGAGGAAGAAACGATTGGTGGACTGTATGCAAAATTAAGTCTCGAGCTGTTCATTACATGCTCGAAGAAGAAGAAAGCCCTAGTTACCAGAATGCTTTCAATAGGATGAGATAATAAGAGTTCATCAATCCTTCGATGATGTGAAATTGGATGCTCCAGAAATTTTTCTACATGAAGATGGCCAACATAAGGTGGTAGATCTATCTGAGATTGTTTTAAAGGATAATCCTCTCCAAGAAGGGGAAGAAGAGAAAGAAGAAGAGGAGGAGGTGGAAGAAGAGGAAGAAAAGAAGAAGAATCGAAAGAAGATTTCAAAAGACACTAAATATCTGAAGAGGCCGATGAGTAGTGCTAAGTATATAATTTTTGGATCATTTTAATTACTTATCTTGTATCATTTTAAATATTGCATTACTATCCATAATTATATAATTAATTAGATGAATCTATTTATTTTATTTTTAAAAGGCATACATCATGTCTTTCAAAGGTCGGAGCTGTGCCAGCTGGAGACAGAGCTCTCGAGGAGAGAGTGATCACGTGGCCAGCTCGCATGATTCTACTCCTCTCATAACGGACAGTAAGCTCTAACACTTTATATATTCTCATTTATATTATTTTATCATTTGTTAACTAATATAACATTCTTTGTACTAGATATTTTGTGCTCAGGTTTAGAGGATAGGGGTCATCAGTGATCCCATAGTCGCATGCAACAACAACCGTCAGATCTCAGACATAGCACCGTGGTCCAGGACCTGCCTGACTCACAGTACCTCCGACTCGATCGGAGGATAGAGAGATCATCCATATCTAGAGTCAATCATAAGTACTACATGCTCAATTAATAAGTTTAGAATTTAGTAATTTCAGAGTTAATATTTATTCTATGAAATCAATTTTGCATACATTCAGAGAGCCTTCTAAAGAAAAATAGATAGTTCAAAGTATGTATTTTAAATTTATAGTAAAAAATAAAAATTAAATAGTTAATTTTTTATACATACTTTAGATCAGATCTAAATTACCATTAAGAATCTATGACATAAAAATTTTGCATATAAAATCTGATATAAATAAAAACTGCATCGATCACATCGATGCCTTGAATCTGATCTGACCTTTAGATCATATCGATTGAGTTCAAAACTCATCACCTTATCACAGATCGATGATCTCCACTACTGGTAGGCATGGTACGAAGCTCTCACTGATGTCGAACAGCTACATAGGTCGTCCAACCTCTACAGATCATCCACTTGAAGCTCTGATCGGATCATCCTTTCTGGGAGTGCTAGCTCGCATCGAAGGTTCTGGACGGTTGATCCATGCTCCTTCCTTCAGATCTCCCAGACTCCTCCAGATTAGAAGATGAAGCTTTATAAGAAAGTGATGGTGTGGAGATTGAACAAGACTCACTCTTGTATTTTTTCTCACAAATCTAAAGTTGAAACCCTAGAACCCACCCTGCACCTCGTGCCCAAGAGGAAGATCACTTTCTCTATTTCTCATGCCAAAAATTGCTCTTTTGTCACACAAACTCA
>KE505103.1:506991-520528 GCA_000441515.1 Elaeis oleifera
TGAAGAAAAGGAAGGAAGAAGAAAAGAAGGAAGGAAGAGAAGAAGAAAAAAAAGAAGAGAAAGTGATAAGAAAAAGAAAGAAAATCAAAGAAAGAAAAGAAGATAGGAAAAAAAAGAAGATAGGGAAGGAAGAAAAGAATAAAGGGAGAGAGACATCAGATATCTATCAGGATAGTTGTTGGAACAGGACAGAACAATAGAGTGTCCTGTTTCATGGAGATACCAGGATACCTCTGTTCTATAAGATTTCAAACTTTGCTTAAACTTGAGTAAGAAGGAGAAAATTTGAGATTCTCAAAATGTAGAAGATTATAACAGATAGAAATTAAGCATTATTTTGTTGAGCTCAGTTATCTTTGCAGGTCCTTTTTTTTTCTCTCCTTGTAGTTGATGTATTTGCCTGGCATATAGGATTAGACCTCAACCCTCACAAAGAGGGTGGTGCCATAAGTGACTCGGCCATAAAAATAAGATTCAAGAAGGACCTATACAACATACTGGGCTCTTTATTACTATTATCGGTCACTCCACCTAGCAGAAAATCCCTATAATAACTATGTTATGCCATCTTTGTCATCTCCATGTTAACCACATAGGTGCAACAACATTTTGTAGCCGGAGAGATTCCTACAAATATTACATACATTATATATAGCAATTGAGATTCTGCATGATTTCCTTCTTATCAAGCTTAATTATATTTTGAGGATGATTATATCCTTCTAGCCAACCTTACATTTATCTTGGCTGTTGTTATAGGTCCAACTGAATCCATCTCCTGAATTTGTTGCATCGAACTTCTTAGCATCTCCCAACCTATCCTATAGGTTCGTGTTCACCATTTACCATTGAGATCTTTATTTTTTTTTAGCTTACCTTCATTCCGCTGTATTATAGCTCAGAAGAAACTCCGATATAAGTGATTATGAGACAGATGATAATGAGGAGAAGGCGTTCTTGCATTTGAAGACAGATAAACTTAGAGTGAAATATACAAAAATAATTATCGATGTCCATTATTTGTGGGAAAGAAGTAGGACTACCAGTGTGAAGAACTACCATAGCATGCTGTCAGAGTTGGTGCATCAAATCAAGGTAAAAAGGAGAAGGCAAATCATCGGGCTTTAGCAAAATTCTTGCAAGCTAAGCTTGCCCATGAAGCAAGGTTACCAGTGCAACCACTGAATTATGAACATTTGTCGCGCTCTAGATGCGTGTTGTTGAAAATATCCAAATAGACTAGAGGAGTGGAATGCATGTCTTAAAAGTGGAGCTAGGCTAAAGAAGTGGTTCTCTCGATTCAATGTTGTAAAAGTTTATTCTCCATGGGGCCACAAAGGCCATTTTGGATATGCAATTCTAGGATTCATAGCAAAAATTGGGGCATAAATGGAAGATAAAAGCTCCAATTTTTTTTTTAATTTGGAAATTTCATAACTATAATTGCTTTTTAAGTTTCTCACCATCCTAAAAAACTAGAAACTTGAATTTTCATTAAAATATTCACTTTCCAGGCTTTTTCCAAACAATCAAACCGATCTAGGGGAATAAGATAGAATCCTAGAAATGATATGCATAATAATGCTAGTTAAATAAATAGGAGCTGATAAAATTGTACGTTCTGGTTCATGCAAGCAAAAAAAAAAGATACAATTATGGAATACAAGAGCAGCTATTCAAAGACTACCAAATCCAAGACTAGTTATTGGCCATCAAAATATTAGGTCTAGAATGATGGAGAACACAATTATTGCCAAAGTCAATGGAATACGACCAAAACATGATGGCAAGAAAACGAACAAAATAAGAGTCTGGAACAAAAGTTATGCTAGATGTAATGGACATGCAATAACATCCTGTTGTGGAAATGCAATGATGTTCTATAATGATCAAATGGAATTTCAACATTATCCATGAGTCATGTTTGTCCATATAGCCGAAATCGCAATATATGTATGCAACCCCAAGAGTTGATGAAATCTGATCAAGGTCATTTAAGTTATATAAACTTCTACTTTAGGTGAATGATAAATCATAAGTAAATATAAACAAGAGGAGGAGGAGAAGATCCGAGTGAGATAGTACATAAATTAAAATAAAAAAAGGAGAAAACATAAGATTCTCAAAATATACAAGAATATAATAGATAGAAAGCATTATTTTGCCGAGATCATTTACCTTTGTAGTTTTCTTTTTTGCTCCAAACAGTCAATGCGTTTGCCTGGCAAATAGGATCATCCCAGATCCTTAGGACAGAGGTTGTTGTCGCAAGTGACCCCTTAATTATAAAAAAAGATCCAAGGACCTCCACCATATCCTGGGTTCGCTCTTTATTCTGGCTATTGATGGTTGCCTCACCTAGCTATGAATCCCTACAATATTCTTATGTTAAAATAAGATCCTTTTACTAGCACTCTAAAGTTGGAGAGATTCCCACAAAATACACATGCATGACAATTCAAGATATGGTGTCAATTTCAAATTCTATGATAATTAGTAATTGATGATCTCCTTATCAATTTTGTAGTGCATATGCTTATCCTTTCGAGTGATTTCACCATTCAGTGAGAAAGAAATCAGAAAATCCTATCCAAAATACTCTATAACCTTAGGAAGATGTCCCATATTAGTTTTATAATTTTAGCAACGGATTCAAGATTTGAGAGCACATACTAGAAAAGTCCATGCTCACACGATTCTTGAATCCAACTAGCTATATTGGTTTATCAGATGATCTCACTGATGCAGATTCATTAGATGATACCTCATGATGAAATTCGAATTAAGATTTTAAATCCTATGGGATAAAGATATTCTAATATCTCTATGGAATGGACATTCCATTGTCCCATCTCATCTCAGTAGCTATCTCGATTACACATCCTCCATTTGTTCTTCCTTTTTTCTTTTTTCTTCCTTCTTTTCTTTTTTCTTCTACTTTTCTTTCTTTTCTTCCCTTTTTCTTCTTTTCTTATCTTTTTTTTTCTTTATTCTTTCTCTTTCTTTTCTTCCTTCTTTCCTTCTTTCTCTCTTCCTTTCTTTCTTTCATTTTTTTTTCTTCTTTTCTTTTACTTTTACCTTTCATCTTTCTTTCTCTTCTTTCCTTTTCTTCCTGGTATAAATGGGTTTCAGAGTTCTTAACCCAATTTCGATCCCATTTTCTCATATGAACATGATAGGATGGCTAGGATACCTTCCATTTCATCAAGATATAAAATCTTGATTCGCACATGGATATGACCTATGGGAAATCCAAAGATTGATGGAATATTGGAGGGGAGGGGATTACCTTAAGAGAGCAGCTACTTGAAGATAGGATGATGCGTTGGCCTTCAAAGGTGATAGATTAGATTTCTGAGATGATAGGCAAAAGGAGCAGCCCTCAACTCATCAAGAAAGAGTGAAGCCTTCAAAAGATGATTACAAGCTGAGAGGATGGAGGCACTCTGATGGAGCTAGAGGTAGCGGGAGAAGGAGGAGAAAAGGGAGGGGGGACAGAGAGACGAGGCTTTAGTGCAAAGATTTTGTTAAGCTAGGTAGTATTTGTAATGTATATTATGTAGAGGTGGAAATGAATCTAATTGGATTGGGTTCCAATCAGTCTCAACTAGATTTACATTAGAAAATTCTCTATTTATGCATAGCATTGGAAAGTATAAGTCCTCGTTTAAAAGATTAGATTATATATCCTGAACCATAAAAATAATGCTATAGAACTCTTTTATAATATTTAATAAAATGTTATGAGATATCTGGACCATCAAATAGCTTAAGGTATTTAAGATATTTATTTTCTAGCAAGTTAGCAACATGTTAGCTACAGATTACCAACTTCCTCTTTTTTTCTTAAAAAATTCAATATTTTATTACCATCTTGCTTTTTATTTTTTCAAAAAAAAATATTTAATATTTTCTAGCAGTATGCGATGATAGTGGAGAGGGAGGAGAGAAGGGAGTGAAGGTGGTGGTGGCTCCAAAGAGGGATGTGAGGGGTGGAGGGAGGCGGTGATGTGTGGTGGGTGCAAGGGTGCCTAGAGGGTGGTGCAAAGTGGTCTAATGGTGAGGGGGATGTCCTCGAAGATCATGACAAGCAAGTCATTAGAGAAAAAAATAGTGTCATCAATTTCTCCTCCATCAACTTTAGAGTTGCTACCACCATTTCTTCGTCTGCTGTGAGCTCGATGGAGAGTCCTCAAACAATGCAACAGAATGGCTACAGGATATACACTATAGAAACCTCGACACCATCATGTAGTGATGAGGGATGGAGTATGGATGATCTACAGATGCCTTGATAACATCGTGTGGTGTTATTGACATGACCTTGACATTCTCCACCTCTCTTTCTATGCCCTTAGCCTCCTCCTCCATTTGCATCCCACCTCTCCACCACCTCATAGGCCTCTTCCCCATTTGCTGCCGACCTCCCACCCTTCCCCTCCTCCTCCAAGTAGGATTAGGTGAGCCTATAGTCAATTCATGGAATGACATTCTCTTATCAGTCCATACTTTATATAGAAGAGAGCCAACAAGATATTTGGGGGCAACAATGATCCAGGGGGCTACAATGTTGAGATCATTTGTAGAATAACACGAGTTTCTTTAACTTTAATAGCAAAGCAAGTCGCTTATCTTTTTTTTTGGTAAAGGATAGAAACTGATATTATTATAAAATATAATACAAGGTACACATATGACCAAGGAAGCCAAACAGCCTGAGTGGAGAAGATACATCCCAAAATAAAAAAATCATAAAACCTAAGACAAATAAAAGAAAAGCATACACTTTGTATACCAATAAAGTTAAAAATATAAAATCCAACATAAGCAAAGTAACTAACAGAACTCAAGAGGAGTATACAAAAGTCCATAACAATAGAGGAAGAAATAGAAGCATTATGGCCTTAAGTAACAACACTATCCATGAAATTGAAGGCTAGCTGACTTGATGAGTGTCTCCAAGAACCAAGCTAGTAAATAACCTACCAAAATGTGAGAGTAATCTGAAGCTGAAAATACATTAATGAAACAAGACAATCTTAAGATGAAGCTGAAGCTAGGAAGAATTAATAACACTGCATGACACGACAAGCTTTAGAACTTGCTTGACCTGTTGATAAACCAAATCAATGAATTATAAGGGCCATAAAAAAATGCTTTGCCCATTGAAAGTTGAAGATAAGAATTAGCAATTGTAAGCCATATCACTTCATTACAAAAGATGAGCCAAACAGAACCACCGATCTTCATGTAGCAAAATTGAGAATATGAACAAAATCCTTGGTGATATAAAGGACAACAATAGCCTAGCTTTCCTTAAATAAAGAGAAACACAATATGTAAAAGAGACAAGACCACCAAAACACCTAAAATATCTGAACAATACACTACTATAAAAAAAAATAGGATTAAAAATACTATACATGGTGAATGAAAGGAATAGAAATAGCATCTGCCATAATCAAACAAACCAAATACAGATGATAATAGTCCTAATCAGTAAGTAAAAAATCACCATTCGGTGCATAAGTAGCAACCCAATCAGTAAATTGATAGCCTTCTCACTTAATATAAGATATCTAAAATTGACTAAGGGAACCCTTCCAATACAAAATATCTTAAAAAATGAGAGAATGAAATAGCTGAGCAAAAGAGTGCAACTTAATCCAAGAGACCATTTCTGAATCTCCCTGTAACCAAATTTGTTGAGCATTAAGCTACGATACAATTGTGAACAAACCCAATCATGCGCCAATCAGCTTAGCATAAGGAACAGAGTAGTGAAAAGGTTTTTACCATCCACCCGAAGTAGAGCTCGTTCATGATTTTCAATAATAAATCTAGCTGTAGTTGAGTGATCCTAAACAGTCCCATCAAATTCACCATAAGCACTCCTAAAGTAGGGGGCACTCAATGACGAAAAGAGAAAGAAGAGTGTTGTAGAACACCTAGCCTAGAAGCATCGCAGTACTTTAAAGAAGTGCCAAATGAAGGCAAAGATAAGGAAGAGGACAAGAAAAAGAATTGTTAAGAAGCTTATCTTTGTGCTCTTCAACCACTACCAAGCACCATAGTGTACACTTGTAAGGACCCATGCATATGTAAATTTAGTCCCATATTGATTATTTGCTGGAAAGATTTTGGATACTTATACAGAACTTAGGAATCCAAATGATATCTTTTGGCTAGTCTTTTTAGATAAGATTTTGTATTGTTACAAACAGTATTAAACTAGACCAACCCATAACCCATATAAACTAGGAGATATTGTAGCGCAAATTCATTGGACTAACCACAAGCTAGTCATGGTATTTATGAATGGATGTATAGATTTGACCTTTAGCCTGATGATGACGTTAAGACTTAAATGGGGGGAGTATGTGAGGATCTATACATGCATATATTTAATCTTACATCGGTTATTTATTGAAAAGATCATGTATACTTATACAGGTCCGAATAATCCAAATAATACCTTTCGGCTAGCCTTTTTAGATGAAATCCTGAATTATTGCAATACCAATATATCTTGGGTGAATATGTCTAATAACAACCATTATGTCATAAATACATCATTAACAAAATCTCTTACAATATGGAGGGTTAGGATTGGACAACCCTAATCCTCAGGTGATGAAGATGACATTCCACTAGTAAATATGAGACCTTGGAGTTAGACTAAGCAAATTACTACTCGTGCTTTAGTCAAAATCAAGCTGACTCTAGAACTTAGGATGATTCTTGGGTACTTGGATCAATGGCTAAGTATAAGAAGGGACAACATTCGCTTGAGAGATGTCTCAAGACAAATTGCTATATTAAGGGTTGCCACACTCCTAATGCAATCACTAAGGGGTAACCTATCGGTTTGACTGATCTATTCAGGAGTTAAAACAATAGAGTTTCAACTAGTAATCCCTAAAGGGATTTTATAAAATTATAGATCTCAAAAAATTATCCAATTTTAGAAAATAATCATCTTAAATGAGTGTACTATGACTAAGTTATGGTCTTTGAGAATTTGGTATGCAATTTAACTTTTGATGCAATAGATCTTGCTCTTGAACTTTATCCAACTCCCTCAGTAGTGGTTAAAGTGGTCCAAATCGAGTCTAGTAATCCTCTTGGATCCGGGACCGATATCTAAAATCAATCACTAATATGCCGATCAAAGAATATTAGTCCTACTTGAAGGAGACGATGGAATGAGACCTCTACAAAGCTGAAACAATCGATAGAATTAGATCACACGAAAGCTGGGGAGCTTGAGTGAGAATATCAGGCATCATCTCATGTGATAGAGAAGGCAATAGCTAGTAAAATAAAAGACAATAGAAAGCCGAGTCCACGTCGAAGTATCTGTATACATCGTATACTTGCAAAATCTAAAATATAGGCACTCTACGAAGTTTCATATTTGAATATTGTGACAGTGAACTTGAATTATGAAGAAATAATATAGGCACTCATAGAAAAATATAAATAATAAATATTAATATAATATCTAAAATTATCATAGATAATTCTATAATGTCCTTCGATTTTTATAATCTAATGACTTTGTAAATCTGATAAAATTCATAAAATATTACAATTTTACTAAACATGTTATAACTAGTTGATCAAAATACTAACATATTCAAACATATCTATTGATGGTGGACGGTTTCATGGTGGTGGTGGGTTTGATGTGAGCCTGAGAAACCCCAATGCATTTTCTTTTCGCTTCTCTTCCATTTATTTTTTGGTAATACTATTCCATCTACTTTTAACAACGGCTATTTGAGGAGGGGTCCTATCTTTGATGACCGATAATAAATTTCTAGCTAGGAGAGCCTATTGGTGGTGGATTGGATAATAATTTTAAATTCTTATTCTTTTGTTGGTAAAAACGGATACATTCATACAAATCTTATATGAATACATCCTAAAGAGTCAAAAGTAAATATCTTTGAAAGGTCGAGGAATCAATCTCAGATCAGTCCACAAAATATCATCAAAGTGCTCTACGACGAACGTCACAATCCAATCAGCTACACTGTTGGCCTCCTAGAAAATATGCTGGACAGAAAGACCCCCATATCCAGCTAGCAAGATGGAGATGTCCCATAAGATATGATGAGAAAAGCTCTGTGCATACTTTCCTGTATCCATGATATCACTATGGCAGAATCACTCTCAATAACAATATGATCCACGTGTAGATTTCTTCGAGCATATATAATCCTAGCCCAAGTAGCTTGAAGCTTGCACTTGGAATGAAAGCTTGAAAAGCTGGTATCCTCTCACAACAACCAAGCTAGAATCAGACTCGTGGATTACAAAACCCGCACCTCCAAGCCTGCCACAAACACGACCATCAAATTAACCTTAAAATACCACAGAGGAGGGGGCTCCCAACTGATAACACCTTTCAGGTCATTTCAAGAGTAGGGTGGGAGTCTCAGATTGCCGAGGAACTCAAGATAACATCAATCATCTCTGATGCAAGGGTGGTGGCTCTCTCCAAAACAAACCACATCGAGGTCCTCTTAGATTCAAAAATCAGCTTATTCCTGCTCAACCAAATATGCTGGAAAATATATGCAATATTGATAACTACACCATGAGAGAGAACACCCTCGGCTCTCAACCTTAGTATGTCTAAGAAGGCCCAACAGGATCATCAATCTGAACAGTTCGATGGTGAAGACCAACCATCTTTCAGATATATCTAGCCCAAAGGGCATCAAAAGAGAGAATGCACCAACATCTCCTTCTCCCTCGCATAGCAGGGACACTCTGGTTAGGTATCCAAGCCTCTCTCATGCAAAAAAATTGGTCAGAAGACGTCTCCAAGCTACCTTCCACAGAAAGAGACTAACTCTCGGATGTACTTTGAGCTTCCAAATCCATCCACTATCCAGATGCCTAGTCGACTCCTGATGATGTAATCAATAGAGATCAGCCATCATAGGCCTCGACATATAGGATGATCTCCAAACCCTAACATTCAAACCACGATGAAAAGGGGTTGCCAGCCTCAGTACTCGCCATCCAATTTATTCTCAAACTAATCACCGCATTAGAGTTCCAACCTCGGCCGTCAATGTGGAAAAGATCCCAAACCCTCATAGTCTCGATCACCTAGGTACTAATATATGTCAGCCAATAAACCAAAGGAATGTTGGTTATCCATGCTTCTCACAAAATGACCATCATCCACCAATCATCTAGTCTAAAAGATCACATCAGGGGCATGCACACAGATCTCTTTCCACATAACTGAAGCACGTCAACTGGTCTGTAGCTCGCCATTAGTCGGCCAAGTGCTGTACCTCACCCACATCATCATACTCCACATCAACTTAGGGCCAAGCAGAAGCTTGGTAGCATGTCGAGTAATCAACCCCTTTTATCTCGTAATCAAGGATTGAATGCCTAGACCACTCTCCTCTATAGGTTGGCAGACCATATCCCATGCCAGCAGGTGTATACCACCATCCTCTTTGGGCTATGAACCCCACAAGAAGTTTTGAAACTACTGCTCAAGCTTGCCCACAAGAGTTTTGGATAAAATAGAGTTTGAATGTAAGTAGACGGGCATAGAAGTGAGAACGGACCTCACCAAAGAGATCCTACCCATCATCGAGAGAGCCAGGGACTGCCATCTTTCTAGACGCTCCTGGATTTTCTGCTCCATTCCAATATAGTCTGCCATCCTCAACCTGCAACCTGAGATAGGAATCCCTAGATACTAAAGAGCCCCACTGTGCTCGGCCACACCTAATCGATCTCGAATCAAGTGCCGCAGTTGCATTGACATCTTCAGATTAAAGAGTACCACTGACTTGGAAAGATTCACATTTTGACTTGAGGCACTACAGTAGTCCAAAATCCTCCTAAAGCCAATGGTATTCTGGAGCGTGGCCTGGCCCAACAGCAAGCAATCATCTGCGAACAAAGATGCGATATTGGCTAAACCCTCGGGGCAAGAACATAGGGGTCCAAGCCTGTCCCGAAGGAGGTAGCACGAAGAGCTCGTAAAAGGACATCAGCACATATAATAAAAGATAGGTAGATAAGGGACAACCTTGGTGCAAGCCGACTATGAAGTGAAAAACTCTGATGGCGTCCCATTAATCAAGATAGCAAATGATGGACTCCAATTGCATGCCATAGTCTGCCTATCCATCAGAGGTGGAAATCGAAATCCAAAAGAGCCTCCTCCTTGAAGCGCCAACTCATATGATCATAAGCTCGCTCCATATTGAGCTTGATCGTCATAAGACTGCGGTGAAAGTGTAGCATGGCTGAGATCATGCATGAACTCCTGTGCTATAAAAAGATTGTCAGAAATGATGCGACCGCCGACAAAACATCATATTTTGGAGAGATTAGTCATGGAAGGATAGACTTCAATTTGCATACCATCAGCTTGGCATAGACCTTGTACATGGTTGTGCATAGGCTGATCAGTCAGAAGTGGTCCAATTCAGCTACATCCTATCGCTTCAGTAACAAAGTAATGAAAGTCTAGTTCTAAAACTCTGATATCTGACCAGTTGCAAAGAACTCATATATCGCAGTCACAGCCTCAAAATGAATAATAGGCCAACATCTTCGAAAGAAGAATAGAAGAAAACTATCAGGTCCAAGGGCCTTGTCCTCCTCCATAGATTAAAGAGCTTTCCACACCTCATCCTCAGATACGGGCCTAATAAGATCCTTGTTCTCTTTCTCCGAGACTATATTACTAAGAGAGGGTGGTCAAACAGAATGGCTCCCCTCCAGTAGCATAGTCCATCTTGACTTGAAGAACCCCACAATCTCTTGCTTCAAGGCTTCATCACCAGTAACCCACTGACCCCCATATAATACCCAATCCCACAGCACAAATCACAAAGCATTAAAAAAACAAAAAAAAGAAAAAAAAGAAAAAAGAGAGAGAGAGTTTCTCTCTCTTCCCTATCCTCTTTTTTGTGTTGAATCCTACTTCTCTCTACATACTTTCTCTCTCTAAAATTTTTCTCTAGATTGATTTTCTCTCTAGATAGATTTCTCTCTCTCAAAGTTATTTTTCTAAGATTAGTCTAGTAAAAGATTTTCTTTTGATGATTTTGATCGAGTTTAGTGAAGAGTCCGATCCTAAGTAAAATTTTGATTTAAAATTATTTAGATCTAATTTTGAATTAAAATTAATGCAAGAATATAATTTTGAATAATAGATACTAAAAAATCTCCTAAAGATTAATCGATCTATTCATTCAATGGTCTGCGAAAGGTAAGTAATGAATCATCTTCTCAAAATATTTCATATTTATTTTAAAATAAATAATTATTCTTTAAAATTATGCATGATTTATGAAATTATGTTTGAACGAAAAGTAATTCTGAAATACTATGATTTATTGATTATGCATATGTTTAATGAAAATTATGATATATTATGATACAAAAGTGTTTTGATACAAATCGAATTTATGCTCTCAATCTAACTATGTTTCAGTGGGCCCTACCAATAAAATAATACGTTGGTAATCAGTGGGTCCTGCCAATAGAGATTGTATGTTGGTATTCAGTGAATCCTGTCAGTGAGGGTTGTGCGCTGGTATTTAGTAGACCCTGTCAGTGGGGGTTGTACACTGATATTCAGTGGATCCCACCAATAGGAGTTAAACATTGGTCATAGTCATGGCTGTTGAGTTGTTAAGTACTTTGATTTGAATCAGATTATAATTATATTGTATATAAATATTTGAAAAGATTGAATTTACAGTGAATTAGTATGAAATATAATTTTATATTTATTTACAGTATTATTTTTGAATATTATATAATATCTAAAATATCTAGTTGAGATATTTATTACTTACTAGGCTGTCTAGCTCATTACTTCTCTTTTTATTTTTTTCAGATTCAGATATTTAATTACGAGCGTGGGTAATAATGTTGGGACAGAACATTCAAAGACGAGATTTAGCATTATCAACTTCATTGAACTTAAATCTATTATTTTATTTTAGTAAAATTTTATTGGATATAAGATATTTAATTTAGTTATTTAAATTAAAATTAAATAATAATTATTTAAATTTTATTCTGCTGTGATGCATTGATATCGTAATGAGATGCCTTGTATGCTTATGGAGAGAGTTCTTCATAAGTATGCACGATTGCTATGACCCTCGGCTCATGATCTCGAATCAGGAACGTGACACCCAGCCTCCCTGAGTGCCCTAATCTGGTTTCTATACCTCCGAATAATAGTGACTTGATGGAAAAACTTCATGTTTCGATCCTCTTCTTTGATCCATTGCACCTTGGACTTCTGTCTCTAGAAAATCTCCTGCTGGCTCAAAAGAAAGTGGTGGGTAGAAAGTATGCTCTAAAGGTCAGCTAGCTCACAATCTGTGAGCCCACCCTTCCAATCCTCACGCTCTTGGAGATTCGATATAGAAGCCTCGATGCCCTCAAGCTATTGAAAAATGTCATCCACCTCCACTCTGTTCCACCTCAACAGCTACCTCCTCGTCAAGTCAAGCCTGCGGGACACCTGGTATCTGGCATCATCTCAAACCGGCATCCTTCAAACCTCCCTCACAATATCTCGGGATCGAGGATAGAAAAGCCAAAATTTCTCAAACTAAAAAGGGCTCCTTTAAGAGATGGCTATATCCATATCAAACAAGATCGGATAATAATCAAAGGCAATCCTAAGAAGGTGTCAAATCATGTATGTTGGATGGTGCTGAATCCAACTGGCAGTTGCAAGGACCTGATCAATTCTCTCCCACACCCTGTCCTACCATGATGGTTATTACACTAAGTAAATCACGGACCAGTGAAGTTGAGGTCAATCAAGCCATTTGATTGTATACAGTCTCTGAACTCTCTATATTCCACTTCCTCCATATACGGTCTACCCCCCTTTTCTCCTGAGGTTCAAGAATACAATTGAAATCACCCCCGACCACCAACGGAACTCTCTGGTCAATCAGAGTCAACACCTCCTGCCACAAGGTATGTCTTTTTCTATGCTCAATATGAGCATAGACACCAAATGAAATCCAAATGAAACTATTTATTTCAGTAATCACAATAATCACTTGCTAAGAACATTGTGTTGGGAATAGTGTCCCAAAGCCAATCGTTAGCTTGTTGACGGTTGTGCTCTTTCTTGTATTAGTACATGAATTATGAATTAATAAAAATTATTTTGATATTTTTCATCATAAAATATTTCATCTTCTAATAAACTCCTATGTTGTGGTGAAGTCCTTAGGACTATTTAGATTCGACAAAGGAGGATTTGTCGTTTAGTCCTTAAATCTGTTCGCGACCAAATGATACGTTGTTACCAAGGACAACAACGTTTATCAAGCATAGGTCGTTGTGTGCCATATAAGTTGGTTGTCCTCTTAACCAAAGAGTGTAGAGACATTGGTATGACATACAGGTAAGATGTAAGGGTACATCTGCACTGAACGTGACCGACTCCGGAGCTATTTCTACTGTCAAGATTTACTCCGATGGAATATGGTATAATGTCTCTCCG
>KE505103.1:529533-549153 GCA_000441515.1 Elaeis oleifera
CAAATGTGCAATTACTCATCTTTATCCTCTCACATGAATGAGATGTTTGACATTGTTTTAAAGGAAGAGAAGAGTGGGGCATGTGCAAGAAAATTTTTGAGAGAAAATCTGGACGTGAAGAATCCTTGTGTGCTAGGTGAAGGTCTATATCCTTCCGAGAGAAAAAGAAAGAAAAGAAGAAAAAGTGTGCGCAGGGTTTCAGTGAGTTCTTCAGGGTTTTAGCCTGGAGTTCAGGAAGTGAAAAGGTGAGCTACGAGTGTCGTGAGCCCACCAAATTTCAGAGAGATCTTCAACATCCTCTCAAAAATATCTGCTGATGATCCGGAGCATCCAAAGAATCGACAGACATCGATCGAAAGAGTTCGATCAGCATCGACCGTCGAAAGGACTCTACAACGAGCTAGCACTCGTGAGGAGTCGATCAGACCGGGAGCTTCGTGTGGACGATCCACAGAGGCCAGACACGTTGTGTGGCTGCATCGTGATGATCAGACTCTTCCGACGGTAATCAGATTGCGGCGATCTACTATCCGCACAAAGGTATTGTGTTCTGAACACATTACAGTAAAGTGTTTACTGTTCAATTTTGAATTTCAAATTTAAATGTATGCATGCTGTATATTATATTTAGATCCTAGTGTAGGATAAATTTATGTTAATTAGATTAATTAATAATTTTCGCTGTAAAATAGTGATTTTGAAAAATTTAAATTACCATTTTACCCCTGCACTGAATTTCGCTACACATTGATAAAAACATCTACAAAGGCAAGACCAGCCTTCCAAAGAACAATAATACCTCCCGACAAACCTTGGGATTTCACTACATAGAACCCTCAGTTAGGTGGGAACCTTCTTCGAATCCAAGCAAGGCTAGGCCAAGACAACCTCATCTCCATCAAAACACAAAATCTGGAACATACTGAAGCATCATTGTTGGAAGGTAGAGAGGAAAGATGGTTTTCCTACACTTCTCACATTCCAAAGTAGCACCTTCATTGCATATTAGAACAAGAGGCTATAGGGGCCCAGGTCAAGTCTGCCAAAGCTCCTCCATCATCCAAAGTTCCTGCTGCATCAATCTTCGAGGTAGATGGGTCATGGCCTCCTTCCAAGGCCCACTTTAGATGGCCCAATATGTCATCATGGCTTGCCACTAAAGCTTCAATGGGCACTCCATCTCTGAATCATGCTAAGTGACAGCTCCATCCCCCTAGACTGCTCCATCGCTCGTAGACATGATCGGTTGCTCCATCAATGGGATCATCTCCTTGAGCTCCTTCCTATGCTGTGACTCCCAAGACTCCTCTTCCGAGCTCTCTGCAACACTCCCCTTGCCAGACGTGGGCCCAAGAGAGGCACCGGAGATGGCGTCGAACACTAGCTTGGGACCCCAACGACATCACCATCAAACATCCGACGAATCCAACAAGCTCCATGACCACCCACTTTTGACTCCATCTCTTCCGATGCTGATCCAAGCTTCTTTGAGAGTTCCCCACTGGAGCCCTTCGATGAACTCGCTTGGGCCGACCTGCAGGCCAGGCTCCATGCCCATTTCAGTCTCAGTCCACCAACATCAAATATGTAATAGTCCATTAGGTTGGCCTCATCTCCTGAGCCCATAGCAAACTCTATCAATTTTGGGTCCGAGTTAGCCAACAACTGAAACCCATTCATTGAGTCAACTCGCTCCACACTATCCGAGTCCGAACCATCCTAACTCTTCGTCGGTGAACACACCAGGCTACCTTCGATGGCTTCTGCCAACCATCAGAATACGACAGCAAGCTGGGGGAGATCACCAGTTGCTTAGGTGAATCCAGGCGAGAGAGAGAGGAACTTGGGCCGGAGGAAGATGTGTTGGGATCCACCTCCTTCCTCAGCTTCGTCGAAACCCTAGCTCGACAAGGTTGGCAAATTCATGATGCTGCAGTCTACGACCCAAGATGAGGTCGAGTCATACTGATCAAAGGATCCACCTCTAGTTGAGAACCCTCCACGATCATCGGACTCTTATAAAAATTTCAATTGCAGTGCACAGTCCTGGCACGCCTTCATCTCCGATGTGAAACTACAATCTCCATCACCATGATCTAGCCGGCCGCACTTGTAGCACGCAACTGAGACATTCTCATAAATGAAGGGCTACCAGAAAGGCCTCTGTTGGCCCCTAATCGAGACACTAGGCTTCAGCAGCTCCGTCAAATCAAGCTCTACCCTACTCCTAGCAAAATTGGTTTCTAATACCGATCCGTGAAGTCGTCCAGTGCCATTAGAGTCCCGACTTCTGATGCGATCTCCATCAGCATATCTACTTCCCAATATTCCATCGATAGGCTAGGAAGCCGCACCCAAATCATACTCCGACGAACAATGTTAGTACCCGGGACAATCAAGAGTTGGCCAGTGATGAATCACAGGCCTTCGGCAAGAATCCCCTACAATCCTCCACAAATGTAAATCGAATCAAATGATGATCTTCAACCAAGGCGAACGAGTCGGGATCATATTGTAGTTTCCCCTTGATCCTGAATTTTTTTACGATCCATTCCGTCGGCACTCGCCGACCAAGACTCCGGACCAACACCGAGACACCGTCCCATTTTTTCGAGACTCCATCTTTGCCTTCGGAAACTCTAAAACCTTGATAAAAAACCTCTGAAGCTGCTCTACCTCCTTCGAGCTAATTTTGTGCACCATCCACCGAGCCATCAAAGTCTCTGTTCCTTTCTATCATCGAAATCCGATGACAATAACCACCGTCGCTAACGCCTTTGCCCTGCTCCGCCATTAGGTCTCCTGCAACACCACCTCAGAACTCCTATAAACTGTTTGATGAAAGATCCAAGAGCTGCATGATTTTTGATAAAATCTCCCTATTGGACGAATGTGCCCTCCAACGTAGTATCCATACTTCTGACTTTTTTTTTCTTTAATGCTAATCAAATCATAGATAATCTTTCTCCCACTTAAAACCATATGATGGCGACTCCTTGATCCAGCAACAATGAGACGAGCTCGTATAGAAACCTAAAAGTATTCACTAACTTCTTTGACTAAAAATAATAAGAAAATTTTATTATTTTTTAAATCAAATATTATTTAATTCTAAAAACTTTGACTTGAAAATTTTAACCTAATATGTGGTATTTCCGAGTCAAAGTTTTTAGAATTATTTAAAATATCATGACACTCTGCTTTGATCCCATGTCAAAATATGTGGTAATAATCAAATATGCATAGGATAGAAATTATGCAAAGTCACAAATCAACGAGTTAGAAAATATATCTTGCACCGAATATTCAATATTGGTGAGATCTTCCTTATCCCGTGCAATCATGTAACACAGTCAAATATATGCACGGTCTACCCGAGATTGTGAGGCAATCTGGTCTTTAAAAATATTGTATTATAACAGTTTTTGTTTGCCCTAAGAAATGGTATTTCCGAGTTTTTGCATGAAAAACTTCAATCATAGCTAGCTATTATAATCATGCCGTAAAGGAAATTGCCGGACAGTAACAAGAAAATAACAGAATTATCTTCCGATTCACTTTTCATTAGATAAAAATATTATTTTGCAAACCATATAATCTCTTTTGCGAGAGAGTTGAAACAAAAATTTATATTTTGAAAGGAACAATACTTAATTGAGAGAAGGGTACAAGCAAAAAGGACTATTATTTATGTTTTCTCTTATTTGTATATATTATGTAAGCGGGAGGTGCACAAATCGACATAACGGCCTCTGTGATAGTTACGACCCAATTATTAAAAATCTTGCTTTCAGCTATCGGCTGTAAAATATCAGTCCCATCCTACCGAATTGTAACATTCGCAGGTAATGCCGACTGAATGACTTATTTGAGAAAGAATTAGTTGTTATGTACCAAAGAATAATACAATATCAACAACCAAAGATAATGTGATTGACCTTCCAATTAAGCCATGTCTTCTGCCAAGTTGCATATCAATCAATTGCCTGCATATCAGGATTGTGCTCAAACTGGTGCAAGGTGCAAAAGATGACCATCCTCACTTTGTGCAACAAGCCCTACTGTTGAGCCACACCACAGTCCACCAAGGCTCAGTTTGTTAAGTCCCAAGGCTGTGAGAATGATTGATTGCGAACGTTGGGCCCTCTAGCAGACCTCTGCTGTCCCACATTTCCACATTCACTTGTATCACAGATGCCTAGTTGTAAACTTCCAAGTCCTGGTCACTTTCTTGAACTTTTACATCACTTTTGATGTTTTCTTTCAGCAGTGGATGAGATCCAACCACATTAATTCATCCATTCTTGGATCCTATTTTTCATCCTTCAAAGATCACTATTTAAAACCAGCCAAATATTTGCACACCGTAATGGGGAGGCACACTCGCCTCCTATCATTTGCTGATACAGAGACAATTAGTGTGTTGAACTCATGTGCCACACCAACCAATACATGATGCAAGATCAACTATAATTTGGTACGGGAAATTAGAGGATAGGGTTGTATCTTTTATGTGAAAGAAGGATTCACCATCCTTCGCACGAATCCACCATTGGATCGTGCAACAGTTGCTTCAAGATCTGTGCAGATGGATGAATGAAAGAGTTCAGTGTGCTTTGAGAGCTGTGCAGGGTGCGAATCCAACAGTCAACATTGTGAATCAGTCTTTTGCACGAAAGATACAACCCAAACATGAAGTTAGAAATGTTGAAACGAAAATAGATGGTGTCCCATGTTTGACAAGGTCATGAACCAGCTGATTGGCTCCCCAATAATGACTAAAAAGATGAAACAGACGGTAGTTTCTGAACAGAAAAGCTTACAGAGCTTCTAGGAACACATAAATGATGCAATAGATAAAATGACGGTAAATAAAATGTAGAGTGAAGCAAGTCAGATGCAATCTGGTGACCTGACCATGCAGCTGCCTTGACTGAATTCTGCAACTTCATCATTAAATGACGGATTTCTGAGCAATGCTGGGACCAGGCCTTGCACAGAAAAGGCATACTCCAAGTAGAAGAATTTTTTCTTCAATATCAGTCACACTTGACTGGCTCCAAAGTAATGCATCTTGAGGTTTTAAATGTATTCATGCTAACAATATTATATATCCAAACAAAACACATGTATGTGCACACACCCTCCAAAGCAAATCACCAGCACGATTATATAAACTTAGTAGCTTGATGTTTCAAAGATATTCATAAAAATGCAATCATATATCCAAGCATAACAAAACACAATCCCACGCACACACACCAACACATATAAACTGTCTTGAGGTTTCAAAGATATGCATACTACAACAATTATATATCCAAGGAAATACGCGCATGCAAACACATCCACACACCCCAAAGCAAAACACCAACACAATTATATATACCATGTATCTTGAGGCTTCAAGCATATCCATACTAATGCAAATATATATCCAAGTAAAACAGAGGCACAAGTGCACAACCCCACTCCCCCAGAAAGACGACACAATTATATTAACTAATGACATTTCTTTGTATAACAACCTCTCCAAGTTCTAATAGCTTCAACATTATATTATAATTTCTACGGGAATTTGTTTTGCTCACCTCTGTGATTTTTCTTTGCACGTCTTTATTTGGAAGCAAAAGGCACAGATGCACCGTGCAAGCACACGAAGCAAAAACCAACACAGTTCTATATATTTACAAGATTTCTATGAGGTAAATTACAGAGAGTAAAAACCTTTTCAAATTCTAATAATTTCAATATGGTATTATAATTTCTATGAGCCTTTGTTTTGCTCACCTCCGTGATTTTTCTTTATAGATCTTTATTTGGAAGCAAAAGAAGAGAAACTTAAGTCAATTTAAAAATATGACTACCATACACTTTGCAAATTTCAGAAAAGTGGGGAAGTCACAAGGAAAAGGCTCTTCACATGTTCTTCAGCTATTGCTAGAACCCTTCCTCTCTTCATTTTATGTATGCTGGGCAGTTTGATGGGCAATTACTAATCATCACCAACTGCCAGACATGGACCAAAATTCAGATTCTAACATCATCGAGCCATCCAGAGAAAACTTTTGGAGTGTACCTGGAGAAGATTGCTCGCTGATTTTATAGTTACAACTTACAATATAATAACAGTCCACTGGGAAAGGGAGGTGCAATCGGCACATCGGTGCACTAAAGTAAAGCATGTATTCTGGACCTTTAGAGCTTTTTCATACAGTCAATGGACTTCTTCAGAAGATGTTCTAAGAAACTATAAAAGTGTAAAAATTGTCCACTCTACACTGTTAGTAACATATGAGTCATTAGTCCATCCCATTTCATCAGAACCAAGTCCTCTATCCAAACAGTACATTACCTCTCTCATTAGGACCTCCAACATCTCAACCAACGATCATCAACTCAGAACCCGACCCCATGCGAGCCAGCCAACGGTATGAGTCGCTACGACCCCGTGCCGAGCCCGAACTGACACGGAACAAGAGATGAGCCGGGAGGAAAGAAAGAAGAGAAGAGGTGGGGGGAGGGAGGGAGAGGTGGGGGGGAGGGAGGGAGGGAGAGGTGGGGGGGAGACACCGATGGTGGCCACTGGAGGACTGCCAGGCAAGGTTCGCCGTACCAGTACCGGACTCCGTACCGGTGAAATTCTGTTTAATGTCGGTACGCGGTTCGGTACGGTACGGTAATGTCGGTACACTTCGGTATGGCGTACCGATACGAGACCGGTACGGTACGATACGGGCGGTATGGGACGGTACGGGACGGTACGGCATTCCATGCTGCCAGGCCTCTAAGGCTCCGCGGTCCTCTACGAGAGAAAATACGAGAAGAGAGGAGATAGAGAGAGGGGAAGGGAGAGGAGAGAGCGGAAGGTGGTGGGGAGGTTGTCAGAGGGCCGCCAGGTGGCCGTCGTGACCGCTAGACGGTCCCAAATTGCCTCATTGCTGGCTTCACTGTATATAGTATTTTTTTAAAAAACATGAGGAAACGGGGTGAACTCCTATTTTGAACCCGCGGGGTAATTTTGGGCCATCCGACGGCCACCCAACGGCCCTCTAACAGTCTCCTCGCCGCCTTCCGCTCCCTCCTCTTCTCTTCCTTCCGCTCTTTCTCTCCATCTCTCTTCTCGCATCTCACAGAAGATCGGGAGCCCCGGAGGCCTCAGCGGCCATCTGACAGCTTCAGCAGGCCACCGACGGCTTTCCCTTCCTTCCATCCTCTCCTCTCTCTCTCTTCCTTTTTTTCTTCTCTCTCGCCCTGTCTTTGCCAACGTTCTGAATCGAATGCCCAAACTGCACTGATTAGCCACTGGCACAGTTTGACACACCTCAAACTGTCTGGTTCATGGCGGTTCAGTGAACCAAGCTCTCAATAGCTCTAAAGTGCACCAACTTTAACTAAACTTTTGTAAGAATATTTGCTCATTAATAAATATTATATTATGTACCACGAAGCTAAAGTTACAGTAGCGTATGCAAAAATACATTGAGTGACACTACTTGATGAGTTTCGGTTGTGCTGATTCTTTCCTTTCCTTCTTTCTTTCTTTTTTTGCTTGGAGTATGCTATCCTGCATGTTCCATAATGCTGAGAATAAATGATAATGATCGCTGCACTATGAATCAAGTACCACCATAAATTTCTGTCCAATAGTATGTATATAAAACTTGATAGGATTCACATCATAGGATTGGCAACTATCAACCATTTGGCTGCCAATAGGATAGAGTTCCTCCTCCAAACAGAATTTGGCAATAAAACTGGCAGCACAAGCAAAGTTAATCTTAATATATCATTACCCAATGGATCTAATGTTAACACAACCCCCCCCCCCCCCCCCAAAAAAATAGGCATGATGAACTTGCCAATTGCAATCAGAGACAAGTCATTCACAATAAATATGACTTGGTCTTGATATTTTACTCACACACTGGTACTATCATCCAAACCTACTCTTCAGAACAAGGTTTCCAAATCCTGAGATATCAGTTGTCTTGATGAGTTCCATATTTCTTTACCAATATGATAAGTCGGGATTTTTTGAGGGAATCAAGATTTCCACAGATCTTGGTTGATGTTTTAGCACCAAAATATTGATATCTCAGCCAACACATGTAAATCCAAGATTATCAACTATAGTTAACTATTAACTTTGAGATAGATTTTATTAGTTAAGAAAACCTCACTAAAGAAATTTAAAAAAGTGATCGAAAATATCGGTCTATATGAATATTATTGTATCGGTCAATATTTCAGATTTTATCGGTTTATATCAACTGAGATAATAGGGCTAAGATTTTCACATACATCATACTAGAGGTGCCCAATACTGATAGAAACCAAGATCTAAGCCAACATGAAAACCTTGCTTCATAAGAACATGGTAACTCAAGGTCAAACTAGTTGCAATGTTTTGAAAGACTGTGGGCACCCAAAAACCAGACCGACCTGCCTGGTGCGTGGATACTAGATAGGTACATAGGGGGCATGTAGAGGTCATGGAAGCTCAACAAATAATAACATTAACAAGAACAACAGAGACAACAACAATATAATAGTAACAACAACAACAATAACAACAATAATAATAACAATAACAACAACAATAATAACAGTAGCAATAATAACAACAATAACAATAATAGCAACAATAATAAGAATAAAATTAATTTAGAATAATAATAAGTATAAGAAGAAACCTGAAAAACAGTAATAATCCAAAAAATGAAACAACATATTTATCAGATGCAATAAGTTAATGGGAAGTATAGACTTGGCAACATCCAGTACTAATTAATAAACTAATTTTGTCCTCCATGCTCATATATGATGCAAAATGTTAAGGCCAGTGCCTAGGCAGGTCATGTAAGCAGCCACGACTGCCACATGCAAAAAACTGTCTAGTTGTATAGTTTGCTCTGGCAAAGCAGAAATCTATCCATATTCTAAGTTCATCTAGAACCTCCAAAAAGAATTTTACAACATCCACTGTTCCAATGAACACTTGCAAATACTCACATAAAAACATAAAAGAACAACTAAGTCTCAGATGTCGGAGCAACATTAGGATCTAACGTCGTGCTTTCATGGACAAAAAAGCAATGACACCCGTTATAAACAAGATAAGAGTAGCTGACGGTCAAAAAATTACAAGAAACCACACAAAAAATTGTATATATGATACCTGCAGGGTACTCACCAATCTATTTCCTCTTTACCTTGCAGCAGTGGCCACTAAATTTTGCTTCATAGAAGATTTTCATAAGTTTTACAAACCAAACTCATCAAACATGATCTTAGCCTCCAGACTGATCTGCTGGTGCCTCGTCCTGGGGCCTAGAACTACTGCTGTTAGGTTCTATAGGAGTACCAGATTCCTTTGGCTTGGCATCCACCTCCTGCTCCAATTCCTGTCCTGCGAACACTTGTGACTGCAAAGATGGAGCAATGTTGTTTACATGAAGCCATGTTAACTCCCACAAACTATCTCCACCTATTGTGCTCCTCTTTGCAAGGATCCCACGTGCCTTCATCACAAGTAGTGTGTTTTTAAGGAGCTCCGGGATCAATTCTTGCAGCTTCTCACTTCGCTTGCCTCTTAGCTTAACCTTCATGTACTTCTCCATCCGGCTAAGAACTCCCAGCCACAGCTTGCAGAAGCTGCTCAATCCATGGAGTTCTTGTAACAGCTGCAAAAGACCTTGGAAAGTAACTTCATGGCATGCAAAAGGGTTCCCTCCATGTTCCGGTAATCTTTTTGCGAATGATTTTGAGCAATCTCCAGCAAGTCATCCAGCATTGTGAATATAACAGGATCAAAAGCCTGTGTCCAAGATGATGATGAGAGGGAAATTCCTTCTGCTCCTACCAGGCATCTCTGCAATGACAACAGGGCATGATTCCTCACTTCCTCTCTTTGATCCAGGCACACTTTCCTCAATGCTTGCACCAACCTGAGCCACATCTCCCTGATTCCTTCTGATATCTTCTCAGCTTCTTGGCCTGCTTCCCTAGTCTCACGAGACCAGCGAGTTAAAGAATTCAGGGATTCCGCCATCAGATCCAATGCATGGACAGATCTATCTGTTAGTCCAACCCGAGAATCTGCAAACTGTCTTGAGGCTTCTACACACAGAATATAATTGGCTGGTGAAAGGTGAGCCCCTTCGGACATGATAAACACCAATGCCTCAAACCCTACTTCTGAAGCCTCTGGATGGCGAGCTGTGATGGAAAGCAAGGATGTGATAGTCCGCCAACCCATCTGAGATTTTATATGAGTAGCATTTGCCTTAACTAGGCGTGTGACTTCTTGTGTGATGTTCTCACAATAAGCATCTGCTACACGGGCATCAAGCTTCAAACCAACTGCAGTGACCTTAAGAGCTCATCAGCCAGGTTCTCTTTGTAGGGCAGTAACCTCTGGCAAATGCGGAGTAGTCCAAAAACTGCCTTCTCCACAAGTGCACATGGCATCAGAGTAGACTGAACTATACTGGCAATGTGCTCATAAACACCCTGCCAGAGAAGCACAATTCTATCTCGGTTGTTCAATGTAATGGCAATTAGCAGCTCCAAGCAAAAAACTGCTGTGTCTTCATCATCAGGTGAGCTGGTTACCTTCTGAGGCCGGCCAGCTGCCCAAATTAGTGCCCTGGCAAGATGCAACAGTGAATCAGCTTGTAGGAACTTGCTTTCTGTGAATATAGTGTCTATGTGGCACTTCTGTATTGTTTGAAGAGTTCTTTGGTGAGCAGCAAGTTGTTGTTCGGTTGGCTGTGATCTTGGTTCTTCTGTGTCAAGAGATAAGAGTTGGCTAAACCTTCCCATTAACCCCGAGGATCTACGAGGGGTACCCATAACTGGAACATGAGACATGGAAAGAGAGCTGGGAGCAGGCTTCCCTTGATTCGGATCCAAAGGCAATTCTGAATCATCAGCTGCATCACTAGCAACACGAGCAGGAAGAAGGCCAAGCTTGTGTAGCCTTAAGATGCAGTCCAGCATATTTCTCCAGCCAGTGCGTATATGGTCACCATACCTATTAGCTATGTTGAAAACTGTCTCTGTCGCCAACCTAGCTTTGGTGTCATCGCCAAAGGCCATGACCGGTTCCTCAACCAAAGAAGTGTTCAAAAGGGTTGTAAATTTGCAGAGGGACACAACTAGATCATCCAATACATCCTCAAGATGATGGAAGGCAGATATCTTTGCAACAGCTAGGAACCCATCTACACATGTTAGAAAAACTTCTTCATGTTCTGCATAATCAAACACCACCGATATCGCAGCAATAGTAGGGCCCGACATGATGGCGAACATGTCATGATCAAGGTATGGCCGAGAATCACAGACAATGTATGGAGATGTTTCTTCGACTTCCTCATCAGATCAATCCAACGACTGGGAGACATCTCAAGAAAACCAATGCCTTGCTCAGGGATGGTTCTTATCTCATTCCTGCAGATTGAATGGTAGAGCTCTGACAAGAATTCCCTTGGGAGGTCATGCCCACCATTTATGTGGCGGTTGTTCCGAATGAAGTCCTCTTCAGTCATCTTCTTCTTCACTTGCACATTGTGCTGATCCGTGTTAAGCAAGATAAGCGAGTATGACAGCAAGAGGGCAGCATCCTTGTTGACAAGAATTTGTGGTGACTGTTCAAAGTATCTCTCTGAGAAAGCCTCAAGAACTCTCTGTATCTTCTGCGATTCACCTGGCAGCCGGAATGTCTCCAGAAAGAGCCTCAAAGCAGTATCGAGATTCATGTCCTGGAAATCAAAGGTCCCAGCAAATTCGTGAAGAACCTGAACACAAAACTCGTCATGGTTGCCTAAGAAATCCCCGACAAGGTTCTTATCCAAACCAGCAGTGTATCTGAAAAAGCATGCCACACTCTGGGGGTCGAGCTTTTCAGGTAAGAGATGGGTTCCTTGCAGAAACTCCAACCCTTTCTTTGGGTCCCTGTTGAAGTGATCAGCACCAATCATCAGCCTCCTCTTGATATACTTCCTGCACCGAACAAACTTAACCCAATGGTCAGGATCAGAATAATCCTCACATTTGACTGTCCAAAATGGAGTATATTCCTCAAGCTCCATAGGTTCTTCTGAACGTGGAGGTGCATTGCCTATTCTATCGGCCATTCCCTGAATCACTGCAATCAGACCATCCAAGGCAAGAACATGCATTGAAGACAATGGGCAGTTCACTGGAAATGCACTCTTTGAAAGAAGGTTGGCAAGGTCTTCAAACACGTTGCTGCAGGTTACATCACAATCCAAGTTAGCATACATCTCTGCCATAAAAGTCTTCTGCCGGCAGAAGTCCACAAGAGCCTCCATGGCAACCTCCTGCTGATGATAGCTAGCCCCATACCGGCTCTGTGCAAGCCTCAAGATCACACACGAGAAGAATGCCTCCAGCTGCAATTTCAGCTCTGTTCGCAAGTGTTGGTAAAGATTCAGAACAATGCTACAAACCATCGATAAAATAAGTGGGCTCATTGATAAACCAAACTGCATCAGATTCCGGAAGAGCTCGTCTTGCACCAAAGCTAGCAGTTTGCGTGCTTACATATAGAAGGACCTCCCAGCTCAATGGCTGAATTGATCAACCCAAGCGCAAAAAGTGGCACATCCTCGTCAAAAGCAATAGTATTGGGCGTAGGACTTAACCCAATTTGCTCAGCAATGTTCAAAAGAGAACACAAGAAGTGAAAGACCTCTACCATGCAAGGAATTCCATATGGCTCCACCATGATTCTTACACCGTTCGGCACCTCCACCCCCCTACAAATTATCATCTCCAGAGTCAGTCACAGAGCTGGCGCTTCCATTTCCATTCTCCACTTGCTTGATCCCAGCAGCCCGATGCTTGTCGACCCCACCAATCTACAGAACAAAACCCTCAACTTGATACCATCAGATATTAGCTAAAGAAGAAAAGAGCCAGCAAAAGAGGTCTTCTTTCTCAGAATCAGTACCTCTGCTCCATCTCCGACACCAGGCAAGTGCGAGAAGATGCATCGGATAAGCTCATGCATTGTGTGGCGGGAGAACCTCTGCAGCAGCTCCCCCTTGGTACCAGCCTGGTGGACGACCCGGAAGCACGTGTTCACGATCGTGCACACATGCTGGTTGCTGAGCAGCGCCGACGCCCGGCTCCTCATGCACGCGAGCAGCACCTGCAGGATCTTCATCAGCACGGCCTCCTCCGAGGCAGGATCGGTCACCTCGAACCGGCAGCTCGTGACGGCATCGACAAGGGCGTGCACAGCGGCCTCGGCACCGGGAGCTCGCTGGTCGAGCACCTCGAGGGTGAGGATCTTGTAGACGGAGGAAAGGGCAACGCCGGTGATGGGAGCGCCGGTCTCGTCGGAGCGGATCACGTCGAGGAAGGGCCAAGGTAGGCCGAGGGGTCGACGGCTTTCCACGGGCGGCGGGTGTCCCCCAGGAGAAGACCTGCCGGCGGAGGGACTTGAGAGACTGGACGAGGGAGTGCTCGAGATGGTGGTCGTCGGCAGCGGAGGCGTAGCGGCCGCCCACCGGACGTTGCGGCGCATCACGGCGAGGACGGCGCTCACCTCCGAGTTGATCATGCATGCGAGGGCCGCGTCGTGGCCGCCACTGCCGACGACGACGGCCAAAGAGGCGGCATCGGCCGCGGGTTCCTCCTGGATCGGGTTGATGGCAGAATTCTGGAGGCGAGGGCGGCCCATTTCGGGGGATCAGGATATGGAAAAGCTTAGGGTCGGTTGGGCAGAGCCAGAATCTGGATGCCCGGAGGTCAATTGGGCACCTAGGAAGGCATCAGGTTTTCTAGGGTTTTATGGGTCTAGATCTAAGGATTATTCGAATGGGAGATTGAGAAGGAAGAGGGAATGTTGGGAATTGGAAAGATCGGATCTTTGCGGACGGAGAGAATGATAGATCTGAACCCGAGAGAGAGAAAAAAGAGAGTGGTACCTAATGGAGGAGATGGAGAGGAGACGGCATCAGAGATCTGGTCGCGTGCTGGCGTTCCAGTTTGCGGCTTTGCGCGATCTCCTCCCTCGCTGCCGCGGCTACTGCCTCCAATTTATTAGATTTGTTTGTTCTTGCTTTCCTCTTCATCGTGTCTGGGTTCTTGCTGGAGGTGCTAGACTTGGGACTGGTCAACCCAATGCCAGTAAGGCCCAAACCACATTGGTCCCGTATTTTCCCGACTTGGTTGGGTTGGTTATGTCTCGAGAAATTATTGGATGCACCAGGTGCAAGTGAACCGGGGCAAATCGAGGAGCATATGCACGGTGGAGAGCGCGCGTGGCGTGTTATCCACCGTGGGATTTGCGCGGTCCAATTGTCCCTCGTGCATGCAATACGGTGGAGTTATGTCTCAGGTCCCGGTCAGCCGCGGTTGAATCCAACTGGCGGGCAACGTCCACGGTGTTCAGTTTTTATTCCAAAAAAAAGAAAGATTTGCAGACGTTGACTTGACCAATATAAAAGCGGAATTGAATTCAGTCCAGAAATTGGGCAACCTGCCTAATTGAAATTTCACTAATCGTTCTTCCTCTGATCTCATCTAATATCTATAAATTATATAGTCTAAAGTATCTGATATATGATCCTGAGGGCACCTCTGCGCAATGTTTTTTCCACCCCTTTGAGCAATAAGAGGATGTCGTGCTGTAGGTTGTTTACAAATATACTTTCCTTATCTCCAATTAAAGCAATTGAAAGGCTACATCATTGTACCTAGCTTATCTTATAGCTTATCTTATTCACTTGATGGAAAACTAGATCACCTTAGGTATATGTGTTATAAATCAGCGTTGACCATGAGACAAAGCAAAATGGTATATGATCCATTCGAAATGGTATATGATCCATTCGTAATATGAAATCCCGTCCAAGCTCGTGTTCATTAAAAGAGAGAAATTCTGAAGCGATGTAGAGAAAGGAAGGAAGTAGCCGGGGTTTCATCTTTCGAGGAGAAGGAATAACTATAGAACTTGATAGGTCGAATTCGATTAGAGCTTCCCTATTGGAGTCGGTCATAAGATCGGATCTATGAAGTAAGAGGGGGATTAAGTCATTCCCAAGGAATGCTCCTCTTTCGAGGGAGAGTGGTCATTCCGATGGAAGATCGGGCTTGGTGAGAGAGTCATTGTCGACCTCTATTATGAGGCCAAGTGTGCTAGTAGAGGGGTGACTCGGTCACCTCCATGAACACTAGCTTATCCTGTAGGTACTCAGTAGCTAGATGGCCATCTATCATGGGCACAAGTTGGATAGAGGCCTACATGGTTCAAATAGAAAATGGCTCAGATCACTGATGAGGATGTCTCTATCTTGGAGAGCATATTTATTCAGATTATCGAATTCTTAGATAAAGAGATAAATCGCTGTTCGGCTCAGTGGAAGACGGCTCTTATGGGTAAGTTTCTTAGTCGTAGATTCCTTCTAGAATTTGTACAAAGGAAGATGAAATTGAGGTGGAACATTCATGGGGAATTTCATGTTTCATCCCTATCTGATGAGTTATTGATTTTTCAATACCCTTTCAATGAGGCTAAATTGAGAATCCTTCAGAAAGGGCCTTATATCTTGGCTGGCCAACTACTGGTCCTAGAAAGTAAGAGACCCCAGCTCTAGCCAAGCAGAATACTGTTGGACAGGTCTAGATCTAGCTTAGGTTATTGATTTGCCTCTTGAATTTTAGGATAAGAAATGATTTTGAAGTTGGCAACTATGGTTGGGGCTCCATTGTACTTAGATGAATTGACTGAATCCTCTATAAGGTGGGCTTCACTAGAGTCTGTACTCATTAATGTCAATCAAACCATCTACCCAAGAGCTCAGGTGAGGGCAAATATTAAGACCTTGTGGCAGCAATTCACTTATGAGGAGCTACCTGAGATCTTATGCTCATGGGAAGATTGATGCACCCATAAATACCTATGATTGTGTGAAGGCTCGAGAATCAAAACTCAAGCCGGCATATGTGCCTTGGATCCGGACAGCTCGAGTACCTCTCTATCTACTACCATGGCATATAAGGCTAAACGATCCTAACCCAAATCTTATTGGTGGATATTCAGAGACAGCATGGGTCCAGGCAAAGAAGAACACTAAAAAGTCTCCTCCTAAAGCCCAATTGGAGCTTGTGGTTGATCCACCGGTGGGTATTGTCTCCAAATATGCTCCATAATCTTTGAGGATCCAGTTGATGTCCCCAATATGGAGATAGTATTACATCAAAGGAGAGGATAGTAATAAAAAGCAGCATTACGAACCTCTGAATTTAGGATAACGTTAAGTCACCCTTAAATTCTTCATTACGAACTAATTAAAGTGCTAGCTTTAGAGGACATAGAAGATAATATGGAGCAAATTAAGAAACTAGTAGTCCAAATGACATCTAATCACCAAAGCAGTGCAGCCAAAGTTTACAAGGAGGTTTGAAAGTCAGTGGGGGAATAATAATTGAGTTGTAGCTAATGGAGAAAGAAAATAATGCAAACAATTAGTGCCAAGTGATCAGTTGCAGCTTGTGCAGTCTTCAATGGTTGACACTTTTCAACCTCATCAACTTTTTTTTCAGCAACTCCAACACAAACTTAATAAGGTAGCCGATCCTCATCTTTCTCTCTATCTTAATCAAGTCTTCTTTCAATACTAGTACAAAGAGGGCTAATCTTGAGGTATATAAAGAGTCTGTGGGGTTGAGCAGGCTGTAAAGCATCTGCCTTCAACATCTCAATGAAAGTTCTTAGCTGGAACTATAGAGGACAGCAAAACTTTCTTTTGTTAATTTTAATAAAGCTCTTGTTAGATAGTATAATCTTGAAATTTACTATTTTTTGGAAGCTAGACTTTTGGAGCATACCTTACCTTGCATCCATAAGTTCATGGGATATTCTTGATATATGTGTATGATCTTAGCTAAGGATCTTTCTAGGGGACTTGTTATTGCTTGGAGGAAAGGGTTGGAACATGTTCGGCTTACTTATGCTAATAGACAGGGCGCTTTTGGAATTATCAATGTTCCAAATGGCCCAATCAGGATTTTGGGTGTCATTTATGCTAGCACCTATGGTGTGGAATGATGGACTATTTGGATGGAAGTCATGTCGGTCTTAACTATGGGTCTTTCTCTTCTTGTTGGTGAATTTAACTCTATCTTGCATGCTGATGACAATAAAGGAGGAAAACTTTTCTGTGTTGATCGGATATTTATGAATTTAAATCTTTTCTTTAGTAAAGTGGTCTAGTCGATTTGGGGTACTAGGGGACACATTACACCTCGTGCAATAATTGACTTGGACTAGCTAGAGTTTGCGAAAAAATCGACTATGCTTTTACTTCTAATCGATGGGTTGACTTGTTCTTTGAATCTACTATAAAGTACTCTACTAGATTTATATCAGACCACTATCCGTGCTTAGTTACCATCTCTAATAAATATTCAAGAGGTCCCGTGCCCTTTCATTTTGAGAAGATATGGTTTGCTTGTCATATCATTCAAGAAGTTATAAATCAAGCCTGACATTATAAAAAAAATCACTCGCCAGTTATTAAGCTTTCTATGCCATTGTATAGCACTAGAAAAGCTATCAAGCTATGGAAACAAAATGTGGGAAACTTATTCCATCAAGGATAGCATTATATGGCCAGATTTTTCAACTTCAAGTGGAAGAAGCACAAAATCGGGGTCTCACAGATTAAAAGTGCATGCATTTATTGGCTTTGTTACGGGCTTATCAGAAAATTATTTTACAAGAGGTGTTTTGGCATCAAAAGTCACACATCATTTGGCTAAAGTAAAGACATGTTAACATAAATTTTTTAAAAGAGATGGCATAATAGAATCCATTTCTTGAATAATACTCAAGGAGATCGGGTAGAAGACATGAAAGCAATTAAATCCTTACTGCTTCATCACTTCCAAGCTTGGTAGGTAATAGATCCAAGTGTGTAGGAATTTGAATGGCCTATTATGGACACTTAGATGATAGCCAAACAGAATGAATCTCCTATTAAAGCTATCATGGAGGAAGACATTTATGAAGTTCTAAAAGATATGCATCTTGATAAAGTTCTGGGCTTGGATAGTTTTTCGAATTTTTTTTTCAATATTTTTAGTATATAAATAAGAAGGATGTTGTGGCTACAATCAAATTTTTCTTCCATCATGGTATGCTATCTGATTCTTGAAAAATAAGTTATATTACCTTCATTATGAAGGTGGTAAGTCCTATTGGAGTGAATGACTTTCAGTCTATTAGTTTATGTAATACTATCTATAAATTAGTCACTAAGCTTTTGATTAATCGGTTGATACCCATCTTACCTTCCATTGTTTTGGAAGAGCAAGAAGCTTTTGTATAAGGAAAGAATATTCATCAAAATATTCTCCTAGCTCAAGAACTTATACACTCTCGTGAGAAGGCTTTGTTAGAATTCGAGGTTTGGTGTATGCATGTATATTTCGAAACTTCATTTTTTAAACACCATAGTGGAGAATAAGATTAAATAATTTTAATATGAATTATGCATACATAAAAATATAAGACTACAAGGATCTATTTCATATACTGAAATTGATATATATTGAAATTCAGATTGTGATCAAATCACATACCTGTTTCATAGTCTCTTTCTTCAAAACTGGATCTGAAAGAGATGAGGCTCTTTATTAACCGCACAAGTATCCGATTTCTATCAGTATCCACTTAGGATCAGTCTGAAATAGTCCTCTATAATCTAAATTTTGATTCTCCAAAATTCAGCCTGCTGAATCTGAACAAAGCCTGGATCGCGATCAACACTTGATCTTTCTCCTTGATCTTCTTTTTCTCCTCTTCTCTAAAGTTTCTCCTTACTATGTGCTGCTACTAGATGCTAGAAACTAGAAAGAAAGAGACATCCAAACTCCTCTGGGTGTGAAACTCTTTGGGACGCGCGTCTCAAGGAAGAGGTGGATAGAACACCCAAGAGAAGAAAAGGAAGAGGAAGAGAGGGCGAGAGGAGAGCCTTTGAGTGTGAGGGGCTGCTGGTTTTGATGCTCTAGGGATCTTAGAAAAGATCCCTTTAAATAGGCATAAGGATTGAATCCTATTCAATCTCATAATATAAGTCCTACTTGCATTAGGATTCTTATTAAATTAAGTTATCAAACTTATATTAGGAAGCTCATTAGGCACCAACTATTGGAGCCCTTGCACCCATAATTAGACACCCTCTTTTGCACCCAAGAGACACCCCATATGAAAATCAAAGGCCTTCTAATTAATGGACACGCCGAAATTGATCAAATCAAAGTGGCGTCCCATAATAATTATCAAGGAGATTCATAAGGGTCCTGCACCCTTAATTTATATGATCCATAATCTTAGACACCCAACAATTGAAGTCTCATGGATCTTATTCATGTAAGTTATTAGCAAGCAATTAAGTTAGAATTATCTTATTAAATAAGTAATCCCAACGGAAAGAGAAATTGGGTCCAACTATGTACTAGCAAGGTTACCATAAACTCAATGGGTTTCTCTAAATCCAATTGATACTTCATAAGCTCAATTCTTATTCCAGGCATAATTCCTTTGTTGTGTGATCTCATAGGTTCAATTGAAGAAAA